>JANSTP010040012.1:0-14681 GCA_025330745.1 Cladonema radiatum
ATATTTTTGTTGCAAGAAACGTGAAACATTTCTTTGTTGTATGCGCACGAAAAATGTTGTACGTGGCCCCGCGGCTTTATGCACTCTCAAAATATTTTCTTTACAAACTCTGTGCTATTAGTTTGTTTAACGATCTTTCTGCAATGCTTGTCAATTCGATCTTCAAATATCCACGGCCTTGAAACTATTTTTTGTGTTAAATTCTTACAAAATACCACAGAACCAAACCACTTGACAATATCTTTACTTTCGTTTGCACAAACAATGTTGCTTGTCTAGAAAATACTGAAATTTTAAAATGTAAAACGTTAGATTTAATTTTTATTAAAAGTGTTACGTTCGATTTGGCCATCGAAGAATAACTCCCTGCTTTCTTTGCTTTAAGACGACGTTATTCAAACATAACTCAAAACTAATATTCTCTTATGGCAAAAGCTAGAGATATTTTTATGTTTTTCTACAAACTTTCTAAAAATGAGATTCAAAACGCATTATACAGAATTTGGGCGGCTTTTCTGGGTGCTGTAAAAGGATGGGGAATACTTAACGAAACTACATGAAAATTGGTACGATGGTAAAACAACATGTGAACTCTAAAAAAGACCAAAGTTGAAATCATCACCTTTGATAGAAAGTGATGATGTCATCACAAGTAACCGTAATTCGAAAATTTGAGCATGCCCAATTCCAAAAAATGAAAAATTGATGACTTCAATTGACGACAAAAGTTGTCCAAAACTGTTCCATGATACTTGATTATTAATGAAACAACCAAATTAGGCTAGTAAGCCAAGATTAAAAGCAAGAATTTTCGTGTATATTTGGTCAAAAAACAACAAAATTTGGTTATACCATGCTTCAGAAACGGGATCCACTCTCTAGTCCGACATATCTTTAGTCCGACATGTCAATATTCCGACAAATTCATTGAAAAGCATCTCTATATTCCGACAGTTCTTTCATGATGCTCTTAATGCCGACATATCTGTAGTCCGTCATTTTTCATCATACAGCATTTCGATATTCCGACATATATTTGGGAAACTTTTTCTGCGATAATTACGTGTGTAAAAAGCATCTGTCTTGTCAATGCTGGACCTTTGTAAGATATTTTATGATAAATATCTAACCATTGACGAGTGCTCTCAATACTTTGCTTCAACAAGTCAATTAATATCTTCTTAATATTGTCCGTTTTTTCTTTTGCTTCATAATTGTTATTTACCGTAAATCCTCTAATAAACGTCCACCCTCTTTTAAACGGTCCCCTCCAATAAACGCCCACCCTAAAATTTCAAAAATTAAATAAACGCCAATTCCTCCAATAAACGCCCACCCTCTTATAAACGCAAATATCCTAAAGTCAGAAAGGGGGCATTTATTAGAATTTTTTCCCCAAGCATAAATTTAATTGGTTGATTTTACCAAGATTTGACAATATAAATCATATAAATACATTTTGTTTATGCAATTTTGTTATAACAAAACATTCGTAGAGGCCAGAACAAACCAAGTCTCGATTATTTTTATCTTTGTCCTTTTGCCCAAACTAGATAAGTTTTCAATAAACACCCATCCTCTATTAAACGCCCCCTCCAATAAACGCCCAGACTGAAAGTTGGAAAATTAAATAAACGTTTAGGGCGTTTATTCAATTTTTAGGCGTAGGTTATAAACCATGTTTATTTTTTGAGAAAAGCCGTGAAATTATGCAGCTGAAGGGTAATGTTTCCTTTCATCTAAAAATGCGATCAAATTTGACCTAACTGACCCAAATGTCTGAGACAATGTGTCAAAAACTCATCTCTTGGCTAAAGAGTATTTACTTCATTGTTGCCATCCATAAGAGCTTTTGGGGGCTTTGATAACTCTCTTTTTCCATTGTTTAATTGTGGAAAAAATTTCTACGTATTCTACCTAATAGTTTTTATTGCAGTTAAGTTATTAGGTACACTGTCGGAATAGCGATATGTCGGACTATAGGTGTTTCGGAATTTATTAAGAATATGAAAAAAGAAACTTTCGGAATATAAAGATAAATTTGTCGGAATATCGAAATGTCGGACTAAAGAGATGTCGGACTAACGAGGGGGACCCTCAGAAACAAGTGCACTACTTTGGTTCTTCGAGGGGTACAGACCTGAAACTTGGTCAAAATGTTCACAACTAAATTCAACTGAAAGTCGAACAGAACAGACGCAAGGCCTTCAGTTTTTTCGCTATAAAGCAAAGTTTGACAGGGGAAGGTAATTTTACACCCCCCACCCCCCGAAAAAGGGGTTAATACACGTTACGGTAGTCGATCTTTGAAATCAGATAGAATTTCTACTTGGAACAAATTTTTTCAGCTCAGTTAAGTCTAAGTCTTCTATAAACACTCGCCATAAAGTAAAAAGTTTTAATGTGAACAATTGTATTGCCTCTTATAATGATTGTCTAATGATCATATTCTGCAAAATGCGGCTTTTCTTCCTTTCTACTTTTATTCTTTTGAAAAATTAGAAATAAAGTATATTTTCTTGTTATGTTTTTGTATATACGGAAAATCTTATGATGCACTTTTTTGTTGTTGTTGCTTCTTGAAATACAACTATCTATCTAAGTAAATTGTGCAAGAAGTCCTAGTTGCTTTCTTTAAAACTTCCGTAAATCGGATTTCCCAGTTCTACTACACACTTTTTTTATAAGCAACGCCTTTTTTCCATTTGAGCCTCGGTGTTGCTTAAAACTCTGCGAAAAAAAGTTATCAAAAAAAAACCTCAAAAGTTTCATTTGTATTACACTGCTACAAAAGCATTCATAGATATTGATGTTCTGTATTTATGTTCTTCTCATATTTGGTTCTTCTCAATTTTGATTACATTCTAAACATCTTAGTATTGTTGTGATCTTGAAGATTGTAAGGTTTTTGACAAAATCTATGATAGATCGACTGACAGAGAATTTCATCTGGTTATGCACTACGACCGTGTTCCTACTGAGGATGACCCTGCTCGTGTTGTGCTACTACAGTTAGTCTAGGAAGAAGGGTCGAAACTACTGTAGTATATTGTCCGATAGCCTTGAATGTATACTTTGGTGTTGTGGCTTCGATGTTTCGAGGTGACACTTGGAACTGTGTTTGGAAATAGTGAGAGAGTTTCCAATCTTCATAGCAATCTGAAAGTGTTTGGGATGTTTTTGATTTTGAGTTGGCTAGTATGTTCTGTTTGCTACTTTATTGACTGGTTGTCAGTAAAGTTTAATATATGTAGCCAACAGAGTTATAATAGATGATATTGCGAATTTTCTTACTAATTTGTTCTATATTTTCCTTCTGTAAAACTCTTCCTTCTGAGATCTGAGGCTTAGGGTGTTGCTTAGGTATTGCTTAAAAAATGGCTATATTGAGCCTAGTATTGCTTATAAAAGTGTTGCTTATAAAAAATGAAGCGTGTAGCTGAAAACGGCTAATCTAGTTCACACTCTGCGTTGCTTTTTAAATCTTCTAATTTCGATACACAGAACAAGCACCATGGCCTTAAAATTTCTACTGTTCCCACTTGCATTAAACTACCTATATCCCTATAACTAATGGCATTGAAAAAATTTGGTTGCTGTGGAAAATGGTGGTGGGGCTAGCGCACCAACGCCCCCCCCCTACCCGTGTTAATGACTCTGCATTATGATAAAGCTTTTAGTTGACTTTCTATTGCAAATTCGGCCAAGTATATGTCGCTATATATTTCCTTACGCCGAACTCATCGCTGAAAATGCTATATGAATCGATCAAGAGAAAACTAGTTGTCTTCCCTTACCTTCAATCCAGCCCCCTCCCCTCCCCCCGTCATTCTACATAAGTTAAAACAGCGCATTTACTGGTTTGCTCGGCAACTGGATGGCACTAATATTACTCACACAAGTTCGTGTTCAAGCTCTCCCACATTAGCAATTTTAGTAATGTGGAGTTGTTTTAAAACTTACTGCTTTCAATTTCTTTTGAAGATTTTCTTCAAAATCAGGCTTTTTGGGAAGATATGAGAATATCCTTATGAGGATAGCTTCAGGATAACCTCACCTCATAACCAAATTTACTTTACTCTGTATATAATATATTACGCACCATGTGGAAATAGGTAAGCCAATAGGAATTGAATTGAATTGTTAAATTGCTGGAAATATGTGTCTTTACTTACCTATCTAATCTTGTTCAAGAGCTAGGCGTAGCCATCATCGTTGGTAAAAAAAAAACATTCGGGAAATCGCACGAAACATGAAACATATCATCAAATATGCAAAATGCGATATATGTAACATTGGTGACAGTGATAGTAAAATCTGGGAAAAAATCAAAGTTGGTCTTAATATTGATAAAGATTTAAAATTTGACAGTCATGTTGATGGCATATGTCTAAAAATTAATAGGAAACTAAGTGCTTTACAAGTTTAGTAAGTTTCTGAAAACAAGTTAACAATTACAATAAAAACAAACCAATAAAACCATTTAAAATGTATTTTTAAAAACTCATGAAGCTTTTCGCTAAGTCATGCATCATCAAATGAAATAAAATAAATATTGTGATATCAAAATTATAGAAAAACCTATATAACAATATACAAAATCGTTGCCATGACAATTAACTAATAACGGGAATAAATCTAGCACATATACAACAGACATCTAAGTAATACCATTACGGAAAAGGAATAGCTGAGTAGAATCAACTTGTTCATTAAGACTAGGCTTGTATAACGATATGAAAAACGATTCCAATGTTTTTCTATGCATGGTCTTCAAAGGAGCTTTAGGTAATATACTCCAAGTAAATACATGTTTCTCAAATTCTACTAAATGTTCAGAAATTTTGGATTCATTGGACTTGACATTCATATGCTCATTGTTTCGAATTTCGAAATTCCGTTTAGTTTCACCAATGTAAGTTTCACCACATGAACAAACAGCTTTATAGATTACGTCTGAAACATGCACGACTCTATCCTTTAACGGAAAAAGAGATTTAATATTTCTTGTTTTCCATTTTACAGATAAATTGTACTTGTTAACTTTTGCAGGAAACTTTTATACATTGTTTCATTTACGATACAAAACGGTAACTCAATATGGACGTGTTTCTTTTCTACTTTAAAAAAGTCAGGTGGAATAATATAATCATCGTCAATGTTTGTTGAAGTGATTTGCTTGGAATTAAAATCATTAATGACAGAGTGAATGAAACGTATTGGAAAATGTGCATTTCGATATTTATTTCGAATAATACTTATTTCTTTCTGAAAGTTGCTGGAAATTCTTTTAGCACGATGTAATTCACCATTAATTGCATTCCTCTTGTATCGTTTGGGAACATTTGAGTGAAACGGAACTGGCATTTTCATTTCATTTCTATTTATTGATGTTAAGATTTGATATGAGTAGTCGAAAGATATTTTAGTGTCTAGAAACTTCTTTGAACTAACTTCTATTGTGAACTTTAATTTCGGATGGTAGTTATTTAATGCTAAGAACAATTCATCAGGCACATTCTTCTTTCTCCTACTAAAGCAATCGTCAACATAACGTTTGCAAAACTTAGGTTTGAATTTTGAGACAACTTCTTTCTCAACTCTGACCATATAAATGTCAGATAGTGTCACCAACAAGGGACCTCCCATAGCACATCCATCAAGTTGCTTAAAAAGTCTACCATAAATTTGAAAAGTGCATTCAGTTGTCAATTTTAATAATAACTTACGGAATATGTTTTTAGGACAAATACAAGGAAGTTTTTTTTTATTGTAAATTTCATCTATAATATGATCAATAGTCTCTTTGAGTGGAATGTTTGTGAAAAGAGATTCCACGTCATACGAAACGTATTCTTCGTCATTTTTTAAAGGAGGCTGTGACTTTAATAAGTCAGCAAAGTCTAATGTGTCTCTTATTTTATAATCATTCTCACATAGTGGAGATAAATATTTGGCAATTAACTGAGATGAGGCATATGTAAAATTTCCAGTTTGATCCATTATGGGTCGAAACTCTAGATCATTTGTATTGATACTTTCAATTGAAACAAATTTGTGTGTCTTGGCCGTTGCATATAATCGTGCTGGCTGATTAGAAGTTGGTCTCATCTTATTATATAATTTATTTGATTTAAAGTAACTATATAAAAAATCTTGATATTTTCTCAAGTTTGAAAGTGTAGTATCTTCTGTTTCTTCTTTATAAGTATCTTTTGCTATTACTTATTCAATCATGTTTTCTAGTCTAATATAACTATCGAGCTATCTTCATGTTCTGATCAGTTGATAGTGATCTCAAATCATGGAAAGTTAAATCTTTAGTTTTATAAATGTTATTTGTAAAAATATTGGTATAAGAACGCAAAAATTGATAATATTCTTCTAACATATGACTTTTTATATCTTTGTTCGTTTGTCTTGCTAATGACTCAGTTGCATTGCCAAATTTTGTTTTATGTTGTTATTTTTGTCCACGAAACTGTATTTCAAACCGTTCTTTAGATGTTTCTCTTCTTTGGCAGATATATTACGAGATGATAAATTTACTATCGGAACAGAAAATATGGAAGTATTTTCACTATCTATTTTCATCTTTATGAGTTTATTCAACTTGAAATTCTTTGTTTTAAGTGATTGAATTATATCAACTGAACATTCTTTCTCAATACAATAAGTAAAGCTTCTTTTAAGACCATGCATAGAAAAACATTCGAATCGTTTTTTATATCGTTATACAAGCCTAGTCTTAATGAACAAGTTGATTCTACTCAGCTATTCCTTTTCCGTAATGGTATTACTTAGATGTCTGTTGTATATGTGCTAGATTTATTCCCGTCATTAATTAGTTGTCATGGCAACGATTTTGTATATTGTTATATAGGTTTTTCTATAATTTTGATATCACAATATTTATTTCATTTCATCTGATGATACATGACTTAGCGAAAAGCTTCATGAATTTTTTAAAAATACATTTTAAATGGTTTTATTTGTTTGTTTTTATTGTATTCAAGCATGGCAAATTCTTTTCAAAGTTAACAATTCCTGTCAAGTGGGTTACAAGAAAAAGTTAATCTATGAAGCATCTTGCTCTTGTAATTATTGTGCATAGATTAGACGTTGTTTATACGGCCGATTTTGCCGCATCTAACTCAAAGAATTCGAAAAATAATTTAAGTTTGACAAAAGTGCGGCGGTATAAACATAATATTTTATTGAAGTCGACCTTAACATTAAAGGAATAATCCCCCTCTAAATTTTTGAAAACTGAGTTTTTTGAAATGCATGCTTTTTAACCAAGAATTTATTTAGCATTTCGAATGTGAATTTTTTTTTCAGCATAAAAATTTAGTTTAAGGGTAATTTCATGTGTTTTGGGACTTAGTAAATCATCTTTTCCATAGCAACGCTCTTAGCAACGATTTTATGTTTGTTTTTGCTTCTCTTTTTTAAGGAGGTAGAGCTGGAAATAAAGTGCTTTTACTTTTAGATAATAATGAGAACTAAATTTTTGTTATTTAAAAATTTACCAATTTCACAAAAAAAAAAAAAATGACATCAGAAATTTTTTTAAAAAAACTGCCTCAATTGCCCTAACACTAATTATATAACCAAATAATGCAACGTTTTAACTGATGATTTCTATTACTAAATAATACGAAATTGATTCAATCTTTCTTTGTAAAAATTAAAACCACAGCCTTCAAATAATGTTTTGAAAATTCCAAAACTACTAGAATCGTAAAATAGGTTAAAATAAATGTATATACAAATTTATTTCACATTTCATACATGAATTTCTAATACATCAAATTCTGCTTGCTATGTAAGATACTTATCTCGCCACTTTGAAATTGTCAATGAATCTTTTTCCTTTTCTGTCTCAAATTTTGTAACAATTTTTTCATCTTTTCGCTTGGATTACGTGTCGTTCCCTTCATTCTCCTTTGATCTCGCTTTACCAAAATTTTAGACGTTCACAATATAGTGGTAGGTAGAAACATCGAAATAATCACAAGAAATTTTAAACTGTATGTGCTAGAACTGCTGAGTTTCAAACGTTAGGTTGGTCTATTGACAAAAATACTTTTGATACAACAAGTCCAGGCGAATCTATCAAAACCTTTATTCACACCTTGTGTTTCCTTCGCTTACATCTTTCATCGATCGTCATCAGTTCGCTTCGTCAACGAGTTACACAATATCACATTAACATCCCAAACATACATTTTAAACATACATTCATAAAAAAGGATGATTTCTTCATTAACGTTTTCTAAACAAACAGCTCAATACCGAAAACAAAATGTTTTCCACACTTTTTATAAGTCGAAGACAAAATTCAACTTTATGGCATTGCACACTTAAATCCACGTTCTACTGGAACTGAAATAATAGTGAAACAAAATAATGCATCCATTGAGCCAAGCCAGTTTCAAATGATTGCCCTTTATTAGTTTTCCTGCAGTATGATATTGTGGACATGCACAAACAACCAGTCAGATAAAAGTGCAAGCGTTGAAACCCTTTCCCAAAATAATATGTAAAAAAGTCTACTCAGCTCCTTCAACAATATTCTGAAGTATGAATAAAAGTGGAATAAATCACTAGCAGTTAACTTTTTATCTTCTTTTCTTTTAAGCAGTGAACACGTCATAGCTTCATCTACCGTAAGTCGTTTTCGAGTATTAAGAAAGCATAAGTAACTTGTGAACCAAGTTTACAATTAAAAAGTAATATTCATTTACTGAAAAACAACCATTGCCGAAAATTTAGACTACTTGACAACTTTGTATGTAATCTAAACAACATTTCTTATATATTAACGTCATTTTTGACACAGCGAATGTGCCAAATATAGTCTGGAGCCTTTTTTAGGTTAACCTGGACATTTGTACGGGACAAAATTTTATTTTTTAGGCTGTCAGTACAACTTATCAGTATGCTAAAAACAGATGTTGCCGGGATGAATTCCTTGGGGAAGTCCTTTTTGACCCTAGAAAAAAAATATTGAATTTGCAGTATTTTTGCACTATATAGAGGCCTTATCGAGGCAAAAGTTAAATTGTTGACAAGAAAAGTAAAGGTTTCATTGGCTTAAAATTTTTAATTAAAGATCTTAAAAATCAAAAACTACATCTGCAACTTTAAATTTCTAACACTAATGCCTTTTACTGTACAAAAAAGAGGCATATTCAAACCTATTCACCCCAGACGTTTTTGATCTTCCAGTCCTCAGGGGAAAGGACCACAATAGCAATAGCAATGAAACTTTGCACACTTATAATTGAACCTTTAAAATCTCAAACTATATCCATCCATGCTAAGTCATATCGGTACTTATTGGGTCATATCAAATTTTTTTGCTAGATGGCACTTTGAATGCATGGGGTATATGGTTTTGTTGGAATCTCATGCCAACACTCACTCTCTCAAAAGTCGTTTCTGTGTAATAAATAAGAATTGAAATGCTTTCAACAGACAATTATTCATTCTTCCAATTCTTCCTAATTCAAACCAAAGCCTTCCCAATTTAGGAGTCAATTTTCTAGGTAACTAGTCAATTTTCTAGCTGACTAATTTTCCAGGGATTGATTTTCCCTGAAGAATGCATATCCCCTATGTTACGAATTTGCACAACATATAAGGCACATCATACATCTGAACATGAAACTTTTTAATTAAGTAGTACAGATTTGTTTATACAGTGCACAATAATTCTCATAGAATAATGAAATATGAACTTTTTTTATATATATCAGAAGTGCCTCTTTCAAAAGTTTCTTGACTATTTTGTAAAATTGGTTATAAAAGTTAAAGTTTCCTATGAAGTCTCATAAGTTTTAAAGAGTGAAAAATGGTGATTTAGGAAGAAACAACTTGGAAATATCTCTACCACATTTTCAGTAGCTAACAATTTTATGCTAAAATTAAAATAGATTAATCAAGACTCAAGCAGTTCAGTACCTTATTGATCCTCTATCTACACTGTCATAAAGCTATTTTAACAGATGATATTAACAAAAATATTTCTAAACGAAAATTCCGTCAATTTTTATAAATTAAAAGTTTCTTAACTTTTAACGCTTTCTATCAGCCAGTTTCTTAGAGAAAAATGTGAATTACTTCCTTTAAATTTTTATTTACTTTTCCTGGTCGGTAGTTTTGCTTGATCGAAAGGAAACATAAAATTTCCGGCTTACCAAATCCACGGCCGAAAATATAGATAATTGAATAGCAAAGTATTCTTGAAGCTTTTCTACAAAAAACCATACGAAAATCACTAACCAAATTCATATAAGCCTTTAATGGCATCAAACTATGTACCCCTCCCCTATGTATTAGGCATACCAAGCAATAATGTAAGACAATATGAAGAAACAATGATCATTAGAATAACTGATCATAACGCTGTTGATGTGTCGTAAAGATGATGTTATCCATTTTGAAGGTACATTCCCGCCGAAAATTTTATTGCATAATTCGATAGGGTTCTATATTTTGAGTCATCGCTGAAAATTTCGCATAAAAACTCCCTTTGGTTGTAGAGTTATGAACTCTCAAAGTTGTCAAAAAGGCCCTTTTTTGTTTGTTTACATTTGTGAATGAATTAACTTTCTGTGTTTTTTCTTCTTTTTTAAAAAAATGAAATGTTTATATCTCGACAATCAGTGCGCATTTTTGAATGAAATTTTCAGAATAAGCACGAAATCCAATTTTCTGTTAAATAATAGAATAAAATTTTCGGCGGGAATGTACCTTTAAGGTCAAATGGTTCAATAAGTAACAATAGTCCAGACACTAGGCACTTGTGCCTTTAATATTTTGCTCAATTCTTTTAAAAAGCCTTCCTCAGAAAACTTTTCTGAAGGTTACCAAGTTTAGTTGTTAAAAAGGTTGGTTATCTAGATTTGAAGTGGAAAAACTACAGGTCAGGGGAGGGGAAAGTAGAGATCTAAACTGATTAATAATAAAAAAAAGCAATTTCTTTTGAAACGTCAATGAATATTCATATACAGCCTAAAATAATGAAAAATTCATACACTGTTATTGCATCAAATGTAAGAACGATATGATTCCATGATACTCTCTCCATGCTTTTAACATGCACAAAAAACCAATTGCTAACCCTTTCAGGTTGGGCCTTTTGATGAGCATCAGAAAGTTGGAGGGAGGGGTTAAAATTATCCCACCTGCTTTAAATTATCTATGCTTAACGAAATTTAATGAAACTTACCTCAAATATAAAGTGCGATGTAAAGTTTCAAAAATAAATTCAATTAGCCAAAATGTCACGTGACCATGTGATAGCAATATTAAAAAAGTCAAAAGCCGTGCTATTTCGAGCCTTTTTGGCTACTTTTTCAGGAAATCGTATGGATTTTGTCAAAATCGTTTTGGATTATGTCAAAACTTTAAGCTCGTATCAAGTACATTTTGCAAAATATCAGGTGTTTGGTATTTTGGTATTTGGCGCTAAAAAGTCAAATAATCACTGATACGATGTAATAGTTACTGTCCGATCCGCACTATTAGGGATGCAGGTGGAAACGGAGGTGAAATATTGACAAAATATATGGGGTGCCAGTGGGAAGTGAGCTAAAACAACTTACATAAATTGTAAACCAAAGTACATCTCAATAATACTTTTTTTATAAAGTTAGTACAATGTTTAGAATTTTATTTTTAACTCATATTTTACGAGAAGGTAGTTGCAAATATAATCGAATTTTTTTAAAATTCTTTAAAAGCTTTGAATTCTATTTCTCAGCATGGCCATGTCCTCAGTAATAAAAACAATGTTTGGAGATTTTGTTTCTGTAATTGCTTATATTTTTTAAAATCTAGCTTGAAAACCTAACATTGGAGAGGCTCGCTCGTTTTTGATGTTTCACTGCAGTTAGTGCTGCTTTATTAAATCACAGGCGAGCAAATCTCCGGAAGTTATGAGCGATAATTGGTTCTTTTGTTGCGATGACATCAGTCCGGATTGGTCAGGGATATGCTGCCTACATCTTAATACAGACTGAATGAAATTCTGCGTGAATGTAGAAATTATCAATTTTTACTCATATATGACTTTTGGAATGACTTTGTTGCTTGAGTTGATGTAGACGCCATCAAAAACGCAAAAAATTCCAATTCTTGAAAAATGCCAACTTTGACAAATATTACGACCTTTTGACGTTGGTGGCATCATAATGACGTCGACATATATTCGTCAGGTCATGGTCTACCATCTGGAGAAGTTTCAAAATAAAATGAATAATAGTTAACCCTTTATTTATCATTCAAAAAGCTTTTTATTGGTCAGAAATTGGTACACCTACGTCCAAAAAAGAGGACGTGATCAAGGGGAACGGTTGCTCAAGTTGGTTGCTTTTTCAGTTTCTGCTAAATTAAAAAATTCATTTTAGGTGGTGGGGTAAAAGAACAACTAACGGCAACTAGAATAAGGTTAACAAAAGGTCTACCTACATAAGAGTTTCCCCAAGGAAATTAGCCCGGCAACAACTTTTTTGGCATCCATATTATAGTTCTACAGGTGATATATAAGATAAAATTCTGCCCAGTACAAATGTCTAGGTTATGTTTTTCAGCCCCTGATTATATACGTCTTGATTACATGTAAAATACCGAACCGAAAAATCGTTCTTATGACGCCGGCCACTCAACTTCCCATCAGTGAACATCAAATGGTATCCTGTTCTGTTTCTAATTAGCTGCTGGGCAAAAAATTTAATTTTGTTAAAAATCAAATTATTCAAATAAAATGATGAAATAAACAATTTAAGATTCTGAATCGAAGAGTTTTTTCACATTGAAATGTAACATAAATTAAATTTGGAGTCGATTTTTGTGGGCATTTTCATGGGATAACGTGAACTATAAGTAAATGTTGAAAAATATGGTGATAAACTAAAATATAGGGAAAGTTAACTGAATCATAATGTAAAATATCAGATCATATTGTCTTTTTTATCATCTTTTTTTTTTTTTTTTTTTTTTTGTCCGCCAAGGCATTAACATTAAAAAATTGTAATTTCTGAAAGATACCATGTCGGTTTACTTGTAAGGGATTTCAATATCGCAACAGGAAGCTCCTAATGAAGCTCCTAAGCGTCATAAAATGTCGGAAAAAGGGGAAGAAACGTCGGCAAACTAATTTGCAGACAGTAAAAGATGGAGTGAGATATGAATCTGGTGCTTTTTAGATATTTACAGTTTATTTATTACAGTTCATGTAATCTTTTACCATGTAGTTTATGTGATTGACATATTTTGCCGTATTTATTTAAAAGATTCACATTTTTCTCTAAATTCAAAATTATTTACGCCGGCCAAAATATCTCAGGATCAAAATATGCTTTTGTAGTGAAATTTTCAGGGACTGTTTATTGTTGTAAATACTATGATTTGAGTGACTTGATTTATGATTTATTTTTGTTCTAATATAACAAAAAGCCAAAAATGTGCAACAATTTGGGTAAAATTTTTGATTTCGGGGGTTATTTGCCAGCATAAGTCAATCAGGTTTTGCCGAACGTTTTACGTAAGTTTGGCAAAAGTGCGGCACATATTTATACAGTCGATCTTTTGTCGGTTTTAAAAGAATTTTATAGTTTTTCACGTACGCAAAACAATAAAATCTATTGCTATCAGCGCAATCTATTGCTAAAGTGCTGTTCTAGACACTTTTCTTTATTAAGTTAGACTCTTACTTTGTGTATAAACCAGAAATTATTAAAGTGTCTCAAATTTGCCGCTCTTAAATGTTTGAGTTAGACGTGACATAAGATCGGCCGTATAAACTACGCCTTAGTGAGACGAAAAGAAATTTGTACAAACGAATTAATGAACGTTTTAAAAAAAATTTCTTTAACAAACAAAAGAAAACTAATTAAAAAGAAAAAATGTGAATTGTTTTTGTCGAGCGAGCGAGCGTGAGCGCTTCAATGGAAAGGCTTCAAAGGCTTTATGGTTTTTAAATATTAGTTTTTACTGAATTCACTAGTTCCCTGCCACCGTGATAAAAAATTTTTTCTTTTCTTTGTGCGAATTAAAAATTCGGAACCCGGAAATTTTTTTCTCAGTCTTTTTCAGTGTGCGAACGCCCGGGCGCCCATATTTTGGAAAATCCAAAATCCGATTTAGAGTTTTCTTGCGAGCGTGAGATTGCATCAGCCACTTTCCGTTTCGCAGTGGAAGTGATGGAGTGGAAGCACCTTGTCCTTCCATTCGGAAGAGTTCTAAGATGAAATATGGAGTTTTAATTGCTTTTTGCTTTACTACATTAGCTTGGGAAGATGTTCAAATCATCCAGATAATTTATTTTGTTTGAGATTTGTTGATTTATTTATCTGTTATGTCAGAAGATTGTGCACCCAGCCAGAGCCAGAGTATTGAAAAAATTGCAAAAGTCGATTTGAGATGTTGAATGAATTTAATTCTTTAGCTGGCTAAAGATTCAAGATTGGATTATAATGCTTTCTTTAGATTGTTTTATTGTTTGAAATTGCTAAATAGAAAGTCTTCAACTTTTAGGGTATAAGTTATGCCTTAGAAAAAGTTAGGTAGCCTGAGCAATCTCATCATTTTTCCATTATTATTATTATTATTATTATTATTATTATTATTATTATTATTATTATCAATTTATTTTGTGTTGACGTTTACAA
>JANSTP010040123.1:0-14681 GCA_025330745.1 Cladonema radiatum
ATCAAATCTCAAAAACCATGTTTTCTCAGTGGTTAAGGCAAATATTTTTGAAATTAGGACCATTATAGCATTCCAAATTCAAAAAATTACTACTCAGATATTTTTGCATCCCCAGTTATTGCCCTGTAAGCAAAAAATGAAAAGGGACTGGAACGAGAAATTCTTTTGAATTCTGAAATTCATTTATTGATTTTCTGAAAGAGTATTTGATAACAAAGATCCCCTGAAAATTTTGTTTCAGAAAAAATTGTAGATGCTAAGATATTGCAGATTTTGTATGTCAGCATTTCTTGTTTCATCTTGATGACATCACAGCTGGGCATGCCCAAAAATCTCAAACCCAAAATATCTCTTGAAGGAAAAGAGATTTTTCAATTCTGTAAAAAGATTGTTTTATGTTATAATGAATTCTTTAATTTCAGCTAAAGTTGTTTTTAAGTATGACACTCCCTTTCAGATTTGATAGGCAGACACGAATATAAAAAGGGCCTAGAACTAGTGTTTCGGATATATTTCTCAAAAAAGAGTAATTTTTGCCATTTACGTGTTGTTTTGATTGAATATATTTTTGGAAAAATGAATTTTAAACATTAAATTACCCTTAATGCTATTAAGCGTTCAAAGACCACTTTTTTTGTCAAATACTTTATTAGCAAGTGATTATATATTATTTTATTATTTTATGACTATTATCTGTGCTTTGCATTCTAAACTCCAACAAAGCACTTTTATAGTTTGTGACAGGATTTGCTTGTAGTCATTTTTATTTATCCTGCATGCTTATCTAAAATATTTTCATTGTCCAACTATACTAATTTTTTATATTGTTGTCTCATAGCCTCTTTGAGGAATGCTCATCCTGTCACTTTTAATGACTTCTCTAGCCTTGTGTAAATGCAAAAGATATTATGGAAAGTAATAATATTTAAATTTTTAGTTTTAGGTTCTTACATATCTATTCTATATCTAGCATTTTCTTGTCCAGCATGTTTGTAGCCAGCTTCTCCCATAAAGTCTGTGCCCTGTTCCCAGCTCAATTTTATTTGCAGTAGTGAGCACGTCTACTATTTTTTGCATTTATTCTCATTTACATTTTTCCATGCTTGTCTTTATACTTTCCGGATCAGAATATTTCGGCTAAAAAAAACATTTGTTATGTTATTCAATTATGTTTTTATTTGTTATGTTATTCAATTAGGTTTTTATGCAATCTTTTTGTGTTTAAGTTGTATTTGCATGAATAACTCTATCTTCTTTTTAGGCTTTTGATCTGTCAATAAACTGCTGACTAATACCTCGCCTCATTCCCTCATGCTACATGCATACCTTCATGAATGTTCACATAAAAATAAAAGTATTCTTGTTTCAAATGACCATTTGCAAAACTTTGACAAACGTTACCCTAACTATTCAAGAGAAATGTACATACACTTTGTGTAGCTTTTATATTAGCTTTTTGTAGCACTTTCAAAAGAAATTTTTTTTTGATAAAATAGCACATCCAATAGCACTTGCCTAATCAACTGGTATAAGAGATTTGCAGTAGATACAAAATGTTTTAACCTTCTGTTAAAATGTCTTTTAGCAAAGTTTTATGATTAATAACATATACATACGTTTACTTATTAAGATAAAATTTTCCGTATTGTTTATGATACAGCTTATTCAGCAAAACACTTAGTAATATAAACATGTTGACTCAAAATACCTTTGAAATAGAACAAAAACTTTTTGGTAACAATGCCTTGTATGAATTCTTATTAGAATAACTTCTATTTGTGGAAATAGTCCAAAACTGCTATTTTGAATCTTTTTAACCATCTCAAGTGCAAGCCTTGCATCCTCATATAGGAAAAAAAGTTATTTCCTATTGACTGATAACCAAAAAAAGATAATTTTCCTACTATTTTCTTGAAAAATAATGCGTCTTTGACAACAGATATGAAAAAGAACATTTTATATATTACACAAAGAGAAATATCTTAATTGAAATGGAATAGTATTAATATTCTTGAGAAAAGATGAAGATCTGTTTCATGTCTGATTTCTAACAAAAGCACCCACAATCAGAGACAGTTCTCAGAAGCTGGCCGTGTTATCCCCTATTTTAATAAGAAAGAGCAAAAAAAGAATAAGATGATGTTTTAAAAATAAAAAAAACTTTCAAATCGATCCAAGATATAAAAATAAATTATTTCAAAAGCTATTCATCTTTATGCTCCAGCCCCTAAAAATGTTTTTCTCAATCAGGAGCATAATGTTCGTAATGTTCTTTTTGTTCTTTTTGTTCATTACGTTATTTTCTCATAATGTTCAGTATGCATTTCATCTTCCATATTAGACTAGTAGCATGAAACATTGCAGGATGCTGAAGCATTGTCTTGACCTGCAAATGCAATCTCAGCAAGATATCCCTGGTAAAGGCTTTAAAATCTCCAACACCTTTTTTAGATTATGTTTACTTAATTTGGCCAGCAAAGACCAAGTATTTCTCATATTGTTAAGTTATCGCACTAATAGCACCATAGTTTCCATAGTAACAGGAGCAAAGAAAAGACCCAAAACATTTATCACTATATAGGCAAAGGAGACAAAAAATTGACCCAAAATCTTCAGAATCATGCAGGGTTATTTGCACCATGTTTCATTAGTAAAAAACAAACTGTGGGTCATGTTATCAAATTTTCTGGAAATTGCAATATCTTCTTAAAATTGATTTTCCCAGTGAATACTTTGGGTCAAAACTCTGCCAAGTATTGAATATATTATTCTTTTTCATCTTTGTCAGCCTTTAAATCAATACATATTCAGTTCTATGTGAAAATTACTGCTTTCTACACATTGGTAACAAGCTTTTCTCATAGCAATTACATCCTATTTTTTATACAACACTTTTGATACTGGAAACATTAGTTGTATAAAGTTTGCAATATTGTTAAAAAAGTCAAAAAGTTAACATACAATGAATTTATTTAATTTTTCATACCCTGTACTTGAAAAGCAACAGTAAATCCTTCATCACATAACCATGGTCTTGACAAACAATCAGGTCCAAGGAAATCACTTCTTAATCTCTGAGATGGATTAGTTTTCACAAAATTTCTCATATTTCCATAAAGGGAGATATCACTGCCATCATCATTGAAAACATGAAAATACTGATTATCACCTTCTAATTCTTCACTTGTAAGCCAACGATGTGATGCTGAAAAAGAAAAGAAATATGTGAATGGAAAGAAGCGTCTCAAAAAAGATTAATAAAAGAAATAATAAAAGTAATATACCCAAAGTGTAATCTTCTCCTTTGACTGACAGTACCAATGATGAAAGAGGTATCCCAAGATCATCCCACTTAAGACAAGAAACTATTACTTCTTTAGTGATAAAAGGTCTGAACGCTATCCAGTCAACTTTCAAATTACCATAGAATAGCTGAAAGAAAGAGGAGAACTAAAAAGAAATTAAGGTAAATAAAAGAAAAGGAAAACTTTGAAGACAACTCATTCTTTGATGCGATCAAGGTATGAGCAACTGATTATTTGTATTGCATAAAAACAATTTTGCTTGCTATTTATGTTAGCAGATTCCTTTTAAAACAGGAAACAACCCTTTCACTACAAGTAAATGGCTGGTACATTGTCCATTCAACTCTCTGGTTGCACTAAAAAATCTTGATGGAATATACTAAGCCTCATGCAAAGAAGTTCACTATGAGGTGAATTCACCTTGAAACGCAAATGTAGCAAAGAATTAACTAGAAGACTATTTTTTTCACAAGCCATTTTTTACATTCTGGCAATACACATTATTAATACAATGATTTCCAACTATCCAACTTAATGTTGCTTACATTTTTTCCTAACTCTATGTTACATATTCTCACAACAGAAAAAAAAAAATATTTCATTTTGGATTTCAGATTACAAGAATGCCATATCTAAACAGGAACAGCCCTTTGAAAATGTTTTATAACTCTGTTGGTACGGAATTCCTGAGAATCACTAGAGTCACTACACACTTTGCTGATCTAAAACATTCAATCTGTGGAATGCTAAGCAGACTGAAAAAGCAAGGGGCATTTCAGGAAAAATGTAGATATCTTCTATATAAAGTTATTAAGGGAAATAAAGACCTTTCTCTTAAATATGACATTGAGCTTCAAAAGATTATTGAAGAATTATCAAGATATTATTAAAAACATTGATTAAATATTATCTATTTTCTTTTTTATATGTTATTTTTCATTTAATTTTTTATTTTACTTTTATTTATTTATTCTTTTGTTTATTTAACTATTTATTTATTTATTTATTTTTTTTTTTTTTCATGTAAATATCTTTATTGAGAAAAACAATCTTACATCTGCATATAATCTATATCTGCCTTGTCTACGTGCCTATCTAAAATAGTTTAATTCATAAGTGATGTTTGCCGAGTTTTTGATTATTGTTTTTATGTCTTTTCAAATGTGTCATTGGAATCTAGTGGGTGCAATCGACTGAGCAGAACACATGGCCATATAGCTGATGATAATGCTCCTCATCCAGTTGAGTGTTTGATTCGGTCCAGACGATGATAGTGATAAATACATTTTATGTATGTTTGTGTTATAATTTGAAATAATTGTAAAACATACTTTATTTCTTTGTTAATTTATTTGTTTGTATTCTTTATGCCACATTTCTGGCACTGGAGAATTGGGGAATGGTAATACTATCTTTGGTGACTGTCTGTTCTTCTTGAGACTACATGCTTTGAGCATGTTTGCTACATATTAGAATCAATAAATGGAATACTAACCCATTAATAAAATTACGTTTTGAAGTAAGGTAGTACTAATACTCAAGGAAAAATGCTTTGTTCACAATAGACATATATAAACTGCTTACCTCTCAAACTCGCAATAAGCGCATTTTGACAAAGTAGAATGCGAAACAAAAGTTAAAGTTACAATAAGGCAATGAAAAGTAAAATCTAGCATATAATTACCTTGATCCAAATTTCTCAGCCACAAAAACATTGAGCAACATAAACTATAATACGATTAGTTATCCCTCCAAACACCTCACAAAAGCCAAATTTATTGGTAACTTGTCTATTTCTCAAAAGTGCTTGTCATAAAAAACTCTATCTTATAAATTTAGCACATAACAGTTTCAAATTCAAGACCGTTTTTAACTTTTTCACCAGCATCTTCTCAATTATAAATCTTTTCCATCAGCTATTGCTACTGCTCAGCAGTTTAGAGTGTGCTTGACTGCTTGTTGGTGGACATGTTACTTGCTAACTTGTTTTCCTAACTCGCAAAACAGTTCCTTGAAGAGAGCACACTTTCGTTCAGAAACTTTGGGCAGTTGTTTATAACTCCAAATAGCTCATTTATTTTAGGTGAAAATTTAAGAAACATGTTAGTCCATGAGCTGAAGGGTTGAATTGGCTCCGGCAGGGGGACAAATGCTAAGCAATTTTTTAACCCTATCCAGACCGGGTATACGAATTTCCCCCTAAATTTCGGAGATAGAAAGCAGATATCACTATCTAACTATACCAAGTTATAGAACAACTCTTTAGAACATAAGTTATGCAAAAATAAATTTTGACAACGCCATCACAACCGTGACATCATTGATTTTCCCAAGAGACCCATTTGATTTTAAAATGTTCTTGATAAAATTTCACTAAGTCACCTAGTTTCGTTATATAAAAATTAGGCATTCTGGAGTTACAGCAGAAAAACTAATTAAATTGACCATCCCCCCTGCCTGTCTGGATAGGGTTAATCAATATGATGCTTCTACTTTTCAGAAATGCTATTTTTTCATCTGAAAGCCCAGCTTTCACATAATTTTAATCTTATTTTGCATGGGACCTTTTATGCATGTTAAAAGCATGGGGGGAGGGGGGTAAAACTACCTCCAACTACTTTATATCGCCAATTCTCAACCAAATTTAATAAAACTTACCGCAAATGTATAGTATTATGTGAAGTTTTAAAACTTAAAAAAATTAACCCTAAAAGTCATGTGACCCGGCGATGACATCATCAAAACGCAGAAAACAGGGATTTTTTAAGGATCTTTTATTTTCTTTGCCTTTGTCTAAAAAAATCTTTCCAATAAACCACAATTGATCGAAATGAATCTGAATATATAGTAAATTTTATTCCATACATGAATTTTAGCTATTTTAACCCTTAAGTTCCCTCTAAAAGGCGCCAAAAAAGAAAAAAACTCAATGTTTTAAAGTCAGGGCTGTATCATGGGATCTACTTAGTACTTTTGAATAAAACTTTGTATATAGGTAGCAACAAATTAAATTTATTAAAAATAACTTCTGTGATGGGGCTTCGTCACATGAAAAAGTGATGACGCCATCAAAAAATGCTGACATCATCAAACACTGTCGTTATTTTGACGTTACTAACGTTATAAAGACATTAATATATATTTGTCATGTTGTTGTCTACTCACCCGACTCATTACATGGAAAAGTTTTATAGTTTCTAAATTTTCCCTTTAACGATAGGACGAAATGTGATTTCGTAATTTACTAAATTTCAGAAGCGCCATATAGTTTTTTTATAGTGTTGCCCACATTTACATGGAAACAAAACCAGCATCATTTGTCTAACTGCTTCGATAGAGATTCAAAAAAACTGTATTGTATATTGCTGAGGTGGGGATGGTTTAAACTTTTTTTTTTTTTTTGCAATCTTTCCCATTTTGTCCAAGTTAGGCAGCTTCATCTTTGCACTAAGCCATTGTGTTTCGCAATATTTTTCAGAATGAGGTAGTAAATCTTTCTGGTGGATCCCGATCCTTTAACAGAAGATATAACATAACATATAACATACAATGCCTTGTCTACGATTTTTGAAATTGCAAAGAGAGTCTAAAATTTGACTCTATGAGATTACTTAGAGATTTTGTGTTTTTCATTATTGCTTTGACATCATTCTCATTGCTAATAATTATCATCACGCCAGTTATTAGCTTTCTAAGCAAGTAATCAAAACCATTTCTTTACTATGCTTAATAACGATTTCGCTACATCACTGGTTTTGGTTGGTTTTCTTTTTCAGTTGAAAATTTCATGCAAAAACAACACAATACGGTAGGAGCTTTAAGAGTAAGCAAGGAATTTTCCTCCCCAATAATTTGTCTGATTATTATTTTAATTATTGTAACAATAATGTTAATTGATCTATTCTTTCCAGAGGATGAACAGGTAACGTTATCCTACCTGTTAAATACTTTTCTAACAAGTCACTAAGACGTGAGGAATCGAGTCGCAAGAAATATAATTTTGGGCTTTAAACAGTTATTCTAAGGTTTTTAATGATTCCCAAAAAGCTTTTTACTTGACTGTTTCCAGATCCAGTTTTGCAAAACTAATAGTATGCAAACTTAGATCAGCAAAACTGCCATTTGGCGTGATCATGTGACCAAAGTCAAAATCCCCAAATCGGAATAAGAACTTTGTGGTAGAAATCAGTTAAATACCTTAGAAGTATTGTGGAACTTCAGAGCTCAAACGAAAATAAAAACATCAACCTGTATTTACTTGGTTATCTTTTCTTACATCTTGATTTTTGCAAAATATTTCAATGAAACGCCTTTCATAATGGTTCAATAGTTATTGAGGAATGTTTTTCACCCTTCAATCTTAGATAATGATAGGGTGTTTTAAGCTAGATTATTAGTAGAATATTAGCAGGCTGTGGTTTTAGATAACTTCAGTTACATAAATTAAGCTTTGTGCAGTTGATAAAAACATTTAACTTTTCAAATTTCTGAAGTTTCTACTTTCAATAAGTTCAGGGGCTGGTAGTGTAGTGGTAATCTCTTAACTGCAAAATCCGATGAAAGGTTCGTACCTGTAGAGATCTGAATCCTTTGGTGGTTCACTCTCGGGTTGTTTAGTAGAGGAACTGTCAATCGACATTGTAGGCACAAATAAGAGTGTAAAGTATGATAAGACCTGGGGGAGCCGATTGATATAGCAGCCACCAGATGGTGTGTGCAGCCAAGCAACGTTAAAAAAAGAAAACTGTAGTTAACTTAACTTTTTTTGTATGTGGTCATTCAGCATGAGGTGATAGGAAGAAGGCTTTGGTCATTTTACTCTGTCAGGTTGGTTTTTCTGAGATACTTAATCCTATGGGACGTTTTCTAAGAAGTGATTTGACTAGCTTCTAGTCCATTCTTGACAAATCAGGAATTAAAAAAAGCATCGCATATTTGCCTTACGGGAGTAAATCAGGAGAATATTTTCCCGTAACGTACCGTCCGAAAATTCCACTAGAAAATGACCTGAGGCAGTCTAAGAAGTGATAACAATATAGAATGCAACAACCACGATCCATTAGGGCTATAGACCTACATATTCTTCAATAAGGTCTCTACGAACTATTTTCATATAAAATCCTTTTCAAAGTTACAGATACACTGACATATCCAGATAGGTTTTGCTACCGGTAAACAGGTATGGGATCCCAAAAACCTATCCCAAAAATACTAATAATTTAAGCAAGGATAAGAAAAAAGTAATAAATAAATATATCTTGGATGCATGCGGCTAAAATACTAAATAAAAGTGCTTATTTTGATTTAAATTAAGAGTTTTTATACAAAAAATGTATTTTCCAGTCAAATTTTAAATCTTTTATCTACTTTTCATGTAATATCATAGCGAAACAGGTATTCCCAAAAAACCTCTGGATATGACACTGAGATATCACATTTCTGACAATACTTGAAGTTAAAAGAGTTTGTCAAGGTGGGATAAATCATTCCCTTACTCCGTGGTCAAATAAAGTAATGTCTTAGCCACCTCCACTGTTTCTACCTACAACCAATAAATACTTGCGATGACCCTAGAGCAACAGTAAAATATGTCTAATGCGAAAGTATCAAGTCTCATGTCCTGATTCATTCACTTTTTAGCTCAGCTTTTATAACTATTTGGCTCATTCTCGCTCAGTTTCCAAACCTCGCTCGACAAAAGTCATGTACAAATCAATGAAAATTGTTTTCTAAAGTGCATTCCAAACCATTACTTGTCACTCTTGGATGCTTCTTTTTTCAGAATCATCACATCAATAAGGGGGTTACCACATAGCAATTCTGGGTGAGGGGGCTGAAAATAGGAGAAAAAGGGCCATTCAATCAATATTTGATCCAAATTTTCATAATTTTTTTTTCTTTTTTCCCCTAATCACACAAACAATGACAAATAATTAAGATAATTGTTTTACAAAAACTAAAATAAAATAATGATAAATAAAAATACAAAACTAACAACTAAGGACTGACAATTAGTGAGAAATGAGAGGACACTCGAAGAAGACATAAAGTCTTATCACCAAGAACCTGCAAATAGAGTTACAGTATGCTACAATTTTTCGAGGAAAAAAGAAGGCAAATTATGTAACTTTAAAAGCGGTCAACAAAGACAAACACTTATATAAAACACAGAATCAAAATACCAGCAGTTGAAAGGCAAACACCGAAATAAAAAATTACAAAAGTATTTCATATATAACGTTGGGAAAAAAAATGAAAAAAAAAAGGTGCGAAAGGAAGGAAGAATTAATAAATCTCTTGAAAATCTTCTATTTGGAGGACCAAGGATTTCAGTTGATATTTAAGTGATTGAATATTTTGAAGAAACAAGATGTGTTCTACTAGGGCATAATACTTATTAAATAAACGAGGACGATACTTGAGTGAAAATTTTCCCCTCTTGGTTCTTTGCAGCGGCGTTTTATAGACAAAAGTATGCCTAGTTGAATAAGTTGAATTTTGATTTATTGTGAAATAGTTCGAAAAAAACAATGGCAATGAATTCCTTCTATATCTAAGATTTTCATTTTCATTGGTAAATGATGACGTCAACAATCAGCGAAATTAGGAGATGACCCCAAGTCTTAATGACCCCATTTATTTAAAGATGCAATTTCCAAAGTGCTAATTTGTTGGACAATTTCATGTATCTGACATATTTTTGACAACTCATGATAAACCCTCTGAATTTTACGCTTTCTTTCAGTATTCTCAGTGACCCTTTCTTTGAAATAGCTCATTTCTGCTCTAATACACCAAAAAATATTCCCCCCCCTGCTAGTTCTGTTTTGACAGTTTTTGAAGTAATATATGTTATGTCCAAATGTTTGTTGACTAATTAAGATCTAAAAATATATATTTTGAGATTAAAACATTGGGAAACTACAGCTCACTCTTCATAAGATTGTCCCATTTTCTTTCATTTTTATGGAAACTATCCCTTTCGAATGTTGTTGCTTTATAAAAGTTAGATAATAAAAGACAGGTAGTAAAAAAATTATGTCTTGTTTTTGCCTCCAGCTATTGATGAACTGCAAACTGTTGTTCGCAACATTGCTGTTAAATTAATGATGTCATCATTTTTTGATGATGTCATCAGTGTAAAAAATATACAAAAGTGTACAAAAAATATTAAAGTATCAGTTTTATTAAAATAAAAGTATAATTGCTTTTTTAGTTCTTGGTTTATGGCGCCAAATCTTCTCATTGGCAAAAAGCCCAGCCCGAATATGTTTAACAGACAAGGCTCAAACCCAGTTAAAAAATATGTGAAAGCTGGGCTTTTGGGTAAAAAAAAAATGCGATTTCAGGAAAGTATAAACATCATATTGATCAAAAATTTGCATCAGCACTTGTCCCCCTGCCGGGGCCAAAATGGCCTATTTTTGCTCCTCTGCTTATGGACTATATATTGAAAATGCTTGAAATATACTGCTATGAAATTACTTGTTTAAATAATAAAAACAGCTGAAGCTAAGACTCTCTATCTTTTTTAAAAAGAAATGCCTGGACTCCTGTTGCCTGATACTGCCCAGGCAGAAAATTTACACGTTTTGATATTTTGAAGTATCTTTCACCAAGTTGTCAATCAACCTTGATTTTTTTTCTGTGAATCCCAGTGAAGACCACGTGGAAGTTGATAATGTATAAGAGAGCACAATATTTTCACCTACAGCTACACACAAGATAGAAATATGAAGTGTCTGGAGTTAGACAGTGTACAGAGTTAGAAAGTTATATGCTAGCTTGTTCAGTTAAAGAATTATGAAAAACAAACCAAGCGAACATCTTGAACTAAAATTGTACTTCCATCAATTTAAGTCTAACACCAAAAGCCGGTTGACAAACCCTGACTATACAATATCCTGCCAGCAGAACATTTTAGAGTGTCTGTAGTGGATTTCAAGACAATTTTATGGTGAATAAGAGTGAGAAGTAGCATTGTAATAACATCACCAAAATGCAGCTGAAGAGTACAACATTACAATGGTTGTTGACAATTACAGGGGTTGAAATAAGGAAAGTTTACATGTCCAGACATATTTCTTTGAATAGCAGCTTAAAAAGAGGCTACCGAGGTAATAGAGGTTGTTCACTTGACATTGACTGGACATTTTTTGGATTTCCAATAAAAGTGTCAGGTCATGGCAACTTTTCATCCAGTCATGACTAATCACCGGCCCTTAATTCGACCCCTGAATTGCCATAATTTTAATAAACCTATTTAATTTTCATTCTAACTACACCTATTGAAACGCTAAAATATGACTTTTCAAGCAAACTTTACACTGTGTACTCTAAAGAAAGATATTTCTTTGAGGCCAGAAGAAAATAAGTAAGTGAAAAATGACAACACTGCTAACATGACAGAATGTTAATTCAGGGGATATTGATAACTATCTAGGGCCAGGCACATGATTCTCATAAAGGGGACAAATTTTTAGAAAGAGGGATTATTTACCCATTTTGTAATCAAATACTTGAAAAAACAAAATGAACTATATAGGAAAAAAGGTCAACTTGGATGGAGCCATGATATTTTGATATTGGTTATCAGCCACCAAAGAAAATCATATCAGAAAATGATATGCATGTAAGATAATCATAGTGTCGCAACCAAGAAGTGTAAACTAAGAATCAGTAATTACTTCTATCGCCTAACTAATTACAGTATATAGGTTTAACATAATTACCTTGGAAATTAGTAATCAGAAAATGTATATGTTCTCACACAAAAAAATAAGTGATGCTTGATCTCTTTTTGACAAATCAACATCATACTCAGAAATAAGACATTACACTTACTATTACCAACTACAAACAGCAGTCTATATCCGCTAGCTTTGCTTCCTAAGTTACTGGGACACCATACAAAATACAGTCAAAGATTATGAAAAAATAATAATAATAATCCAATCTTAACACAAAATACCAAAAATAATAAAAATAAGGATAAAGAAATAAATATGCTGAAAAGGTAGTAATACTTTTGCTTACTTTTTTGTATTTGCTGTATCATGACCTCTATTAGCAATGAATTTCTAATTGCTAAATCATGAAGGAGCGGTGGGGGGGGGGTTGGGGGGCAGTGAATATATATATAATTTTACATGCTTAATTCTAACATATTTCCATTCAAACTTCTTGGTCCCAGAAAGGCAAAAAATTACCGATATCCGCTTTTTGTTGCATCAAAAACAAAAACACCTTTTTTCCCAACCTCCAGACATTATGATCAATATATAGTAAATATAAAATAAAAATAATATATGTTAACAAAAACTTGAAATATTGCCCAAAACTATTATACCGTAGTATTGTGCTCAGATGGATTATCTTTGTAATAAGTTTCATCTCCAGATTTTGACTTGTATTTTATGCAAAATTCTTCTAAAACATCGGCTCTGTGAAATTTTATTCCAGATACTCTAAACAGGTTTGTTAATTTGACAGAAAGTTCATTTTGTGTTTTTGGATCAGGTAATGATTCGGTGTGGAGCACATTGTGAACTGAAAAAACAGAAAAAAATATTTCTAATTCGTTAATTCAGCTGGAATTTCAGCTATTTTTCTAAAAAATTAGCTTGCAAAACTTGATTTCTTTAATAATTAGTTATTTCTTAAATAATTACTTTATTTCTTTAATAATTTGCTAATGGTGTAAAGGTTCAAGCAACTAAGTTATCAAAACTTGAATGATGTTACTTTGTGCTTTTTTGTTTCAAAAATAACCGACATAGCTATAACAACTTATTTGCCTCATTTCTTGCTTCTCTGCATTGTGTATGACTTGAATACTCGGTTATCAAAGCATATGTAACGCTTTGTAAAAATGGTCTGTAATTTTCACAATTTAGGTTAAAAAATTTAACTTCTTCAAACCCCAAACATCAAAGTTATCACAGTTTTCAAAACACGTATTTCTAGTATGATCAGATAGTTTATTACTAAGCATTACTTTTTGATGTTTGCTTTGTTCATAATGCTCATTTTAAGATTAGCAACATTCTTATCTTTGTACCTATAGAGAACATGTTGGAAAGCTCAAAATAATAAAATTTCTTACGGAATAGGAAGTATGAATTGAATAGATTTCGATTTCTTTTTGTCAAAGATTCATCTTTCATATTTTCATACCTTTTTCTTCTTTCAATTTCAATTACACATACTTTTTCAATACGAAGGTTTCGTTTCATTACTCTTCACATCACAAGTAAATATAATGTGAACACATGTCTTTGACAAAGCTAATAACCAATTTTTAATGATTTTTCAGCTAAATATTTTTATTTCCCTTTAAATGAAATTCTGAGGAGTGGAACTTAAAAATTTTGCTCCTCGAGGGGTTTTACTTTAAATGCTTTTTGAATAAAAAATTCTGACTTTTTTTCTGTCATCATGAATATTCTCATCTTATTTTATTCTTCGCTCATCCCTAACACTGTTACCAGCCTAATAATATCTGTAAGATTTTGTAAAGTGGATATAGAAAGACAAACTATGGTGTAACATATTTGATAGATAAAGGGAATTATAGAACAAAGACTTAGCAAAACCAAGACCATTCTTAAATCCAGTTTTCTTAACTTTTTCAACCAAGTGTTAAGTTGAGCATATTCTTAGCACATTCTTAATTTTTGCCTAATGCCATCCTAAATATTCTTATCAAGTATATTCTTATAAAAAAAATCGTGTAATGGAATTCAAGGAAAGCTTATTCATTTATCAATGAAAAAGAAGCCACTCTATAGCTTACAAAAATAGAAAGAAAGATCAACTTTAAAAGCTTCCTTCAAATCAGGAACCAAAAACTACTTATTCATTTTTTATAATCAATAAAGAACATGGCAAGACATTTGATTGCCTGAGGCAAAACTAATTTTCCTCTCCAGTTGAACTTCTGCAATAAACACAAAACTATTCTTTTAAAGGTGTTTTCTAAATGATAATATAACAATTAGAACCTAATAACCTTTTATAACCTATATTAAAGTCTAAAATTTCCAAATCAAATTTTCAACACAGCTATGAAAAAACGTTTGAGACTGTATTAGCCACTACTAACAAATTTTATTGACTGCTTACATTTATATTGTTAAAGCTTCTTAATGATTTATTGCACAAATTTCCTTAGTATGTCCTAGAATTTGTGATGTCATCAAGTGTATAGAAAAGATACCTAAAAACAGAGAAATTGAATATCTTAGGTTTAAATACAATTTCATAAATGAAAAATTGCAAATAAGTTATTAACAAAAATTCATTTGAAATACAATTTTGTAAAAATAAATTTTACTTTGCTTTTTCCAGGCCCTACATTTTGTCTTTTGCCTTTTT
>JANSTP010040233.1:0-14677 GCA_025330745.1 Cladonema radiatum
CGGATATCAAATGGGCCTCTTGGGAAAATCGATGACGTCACCGTTGTGATGACGTCATCAAATTTTTTTTTGCATAATTTATGTTCTAAAGAGTTGCTCTATAACTTGGTATAGTTAGATAGTCATATCTGTCTTCTATCTCGAAAATTTAGGGGGGAGGGTCAATTTGACCCCCCCCCGGACTATTATAGGCTCAAAAAGCCCGGTCCTGATAGGGTTAACATTTGACCGATTAGCTTTAGCTTTAGTGTCATTTCTACTTCTGTCTCAAAAAGATGGGATGAATTAATTGTGTTTAAACAAAATTGTTCAAATCAATTTGTGCAAGCCCAATACCCACGCAGATTTCTCGACAAGTTAAGTCATAATGAACCTTCAACTTTTGGCAACTGCTTTTCCCTTCCTCCCCCGATCAATATGCGTTTTAGAATAAAGTTTCTGTAAGAATGTATATGTTTTTCCCTGTCTCTTTAGTGAGTTTGTCCAGTCAATCAAGTCAAGATTAACTGTTGCCCAGGTAAATATTTTTATTAATTTTATTAAGCGAAAAGTTTGAAGAAAGTTTATTTGAAACAAAAGTCTCATGTTACTTGCAGGTGATAAACAGCGTACAGAGTGGTTCACATTTCACATTTGATTACGTTATGCTTATTATGATGGCCAGGTTGGTGCAGCCATATGTTTTTCGTGTAGCATTCCATTTATTTTCTTGTGTTAGCAGACGTTAAGTATGAAAGATTTATTCAAAGGGCTTCTTAGCAGGGCTGTAGAAAAAAATAATTTGTTTTGCTCTAGCGAGTTTATTTTAAGAATTTCTACAGACTTCCTCCGAGATATTTTCTCCCTTCTCATCAAAAGTTACTTCTGCAAATTACGTCGGTTAACTTTTTCAAACATTTACGAATCTGATTTCTATAAACTTGTTTTTCGTTGTACCATTCAGCATTATCGCATTGGTTGGATTATTGGAGAACAGTTCGGTGCTTCTGGTTGCCAGTATGCTCGTCTCTCCCCTCATGGTAAATCTTTTACATTGCAGTATTTTTATTGAGAGTGATCCGCCTGTAATATAGTATTTCATATTGGAAATTTGGTGGGCTTTATTTTGTAGTAGTCGTGAGAAAAGTCGTCTCGTTCATTTCTCGTTTTACTGTTGACAGGGTCCAATTTTACTCTTTACTCCTCTTTTTACTCCTCTTTATTTTTTTACTTTTGGCAGGACCCAGTTTTTCTTTTTATTACTAATGAAAAAGCCCAATTGTTCTATTTTTTGTTGCTAGGGTCCAATATTTGTATTTTACTGTTGCTAGGGTCCAATATTGGGTGGTACATTTGGTATTGTGATGCAGTACAAACCCTTGTGGTCGATGGGTGTGAAGAATGAAGTGATTGGTCTCGCCATATGCGTTGTAGTAGGTTCGTTGCGCATTATGTAGATGCAATTCTTTGGTGCAATTCGAATATATTGAGACATTTTTCTCTATGCCACTAAAATATCTCTGATAACTTCTAAACGTTTTCGTACATTGCTTCCATAAGCTTTAATATTATGTTTCTTTTGTATTGTAGAATAAGGTAGTGATTTTTCCATTTCACTTGTGATTCTTAAAACTCGCATAGGGTTTTAGAATAATCCTTTGGTTTTCAGAACTTTCAGTTGATCAAATATCTCATGTCGACATTTGTGTGTTCTAAGTTGAATTTGAATTATCGTTTCAGGATTTTTGTTGGGTTTTATTTTCATTCACGTACCTGGGTGGAAACATGTCACGCAAGAAATGTCATCTCGGTATGTTTTTATGATAATTGCATCATTCGTTTTCCGATGCTTATTTGTTTGCAGACATGTTTTTTAATGGGTCCCTCTGAGCATTGATAATGTGAGAAAATCTCGGTTTAATTCTGTATTCATTTAGCGGTGCAGCGTGGAGTTTACTTGTTGGAGTTCTCGTAGCTCTCCCTTCCGGTGCCGGAGTGGCGTTGTCAATACTTGGTGGAAACGCTGGTTCACTCGTGGGTGTTGCTATTTCCGCTTCTTTGCTCCCGCCCGCTGTTAATGCAGTAAGTACGAATTCCTAAATATGTATTGTCATCTTCTAAGTTCATTACTGCATTTCTTCACGCTTTCCCGACAAGCATCTTCAGCTATATTGGCTATTGCAATCGAATTGGCTTTATTGGCCTCAGAAGGTCTAATATTGCTGACGATAGCATTGTATTGAATGAAATCAGAAATATGTTACGAAAAGACGGACACAACAACATGTAATAATTTAGTTTTTTTTTCACTCGACATATACTACGTTTAGATAGGCAATTTTTTTCAACAAACGACGGATTTGCACCCCTCATCGGGTAAAAGGTTGGGTAAACTTTCAAAAATCCTGGCCGCTTCATGTTGATATTCATCTCTAATTAGTCGCTTTTATTTGAAATATTTTCCGTGGTACCTCTTTTGTTATATTCAATTCAAAAATTTATTCTCATTTCAAAGCTTTTAGTTTTGAATTTAAATCCGAATTGCTCCATAAAGCGCTTTGTCTTGTTACTTATAAGTAACTAACAAATTTGGGGCTGGCTCATGGAAAATAGCTTCATACCTCATATTTTGATGACGTCAGAGAACATTATTCGTTTCTATTCATTCTCAGCAATAATATAAAAATTGATAGTCGACATCGCGACGAAATTACGACTTTCGTACAATGCTGCTTCAACGTTACGTATTAGGCTTTAATGAATTCGAAATCTTTTTTGGAAATCTTTTTTTGTTTTCTGCATTGATATCTTGTGAATTTTTCATTCAGGGATTGTGTTGGTCATACTCTGCATACCTGTCAGCCTCCGGAGAAACCCTCAAGAACGAAACTTCCGATATCATTTACGATGCATCGGAAGTAGCTAAAATTGGAGCTCTCAGTCTAACGCTAACAATGTTGAATATTTTTCTCATCTTCTTAATGGGAGTCATCATATTGAAGGCAAGCTTGTTTTTCTTTGAATATTCATGGGTGCTCTCTGTGTCATATTGAATGACGAAGCTTTTTCTCGTTATGGCAGGTGAAAGAAATCGCTCCTCACACGGGGACAGCGGTAACAACACGATTCTGGAAGAACGATATCAAAACCACTCGTGATTATTTGAAAAAGATGCAAGACATGAGAGACATGAGACAGAATGAATCTTTAAATGATGAACTGCTCGATCAAATCATGGTACACTTTTTGAAACTTGATTTTTTTTTTTTTTTTTTTTTCTTTCGGATGTTTTAACCGAAAGATGTTAATCTTTTTTTATGTGAGTTTAGAACGAAGCTGGGGTAGAGTTTGATTCAAAGAAGACTGTCAAAGGTGAAAATAGTCGAAAATTGAAAGGAAATATCAGGCAATTGAAACAAAAGGCTACACTGGTGGATAGTTTTCTCCCGAAAACCTTCAGTAACGCGCAATCATTGGTAAGTTTTCCATATACAGTCAAACGTCTATATATAGTGGAAAGGTTTCCACTATAGAGAGGTGTCTACTACATAGAGGTTCTGTTATAAGAGTTTAACTGTGGGCTGTTCTCGAGAAATGTCCTCATTGTGGAGATATGTCCACTTTATCGGATGCCCGCTATAAAGAGATTTCACTGCGTACTTTCCTTTCTTTGCCAATGTGTTCGTGTGGTGCCGAGTGTTTTAACGGGACTACGTGTTTTTGTTTCGTCACACAGGAAAATAGTGTGCTGTATTTGCGGGAACGGCTTCAAGAGAAGAATGAAACAGCGTCACGATTTCATGTGTCACGAGTGTATAATCTTGTCGATACCGCCTTCCCGACAAACTCCAGGTGGGTGCTTGCGGCTTGTCCATCAACCAAAATTTATCTCGCTAGTAAATTAATGATCTTTAACTTCATATTTTCTGTCGTTCAGGTTTGTCGTTTCAAGTATCGACGTGAGGGATGAAATCCCGACAAAAAAGAAGAAGACGCAGTTTACACATCTGAGCGGCGTCACTAAAATCCGAAAATCTTCCCAGCAATCCGGTCTAAATGTTCCGTTAGTCTCCACACAAACAGATGAAGATGTGGAAAGTAAATTATAAATGTTATAAATTATTTTTTCTTAGTATTGATTTTTCACGGGGTACTATAGCACTATTTTCATATTACTATAGCATCATTTTCATATTTTTTCAAAAAATATTTCCTGTATTTATTGCTTCGGAGTTTGGAAAGAAAATGCTCCATTTCTCGCTTAGACGACCATATTTACGCGTTTCACGTCATGTTTATTTTGTTACAGCGCACGAGATACTTCATACCTATATTTGATATGCAAAGTAAATTAATTGTTATATGATTTTATAATTTTTTTTCGTTTTTCAATTTCATAGGTTGATTTATGAAAGTTCGTGGATACTTTTTACTCAGAGTTGCTTCGAAAAAATAAGACACATGCAGGTTTTTCATGTGATGTTGGTTTTTCTAAACTGGAAAGAAAAAAAGTTTTAATTGTAAACATTAGCTCTTTGGATCTACAAAGATTCTTTGCGAATCATCATTTGTTGATCTGCCGTTGGATTTGGATTTGGTCATCAGTCGTAATCAAAAAATTTTTGAAGTATTTTTGTCATTTTTCTGTAGAACTCTGCAGTGCAAGTTATAGTTGCAAGAGTATGGTTTTCCTTTTAGAGGCAGCGATTTATGTATATGAGCCTCGAGCCTTGAATCTTTTGTGGATGAGTGAAAACCACTCAGCTCCCTTCTTGGCTGTTTTTTGCAGCCCTTTGAGGGGCGACTGAAACGGAAATTAATTGCCAAACCTGTCATTCTCCGTTTGGTTGCTGAAATATAGCATGTTAAAGAAAAATTGAAAATCTATCTAGATTTTCTCTTTTTCCAAATATTTTTGTCCACGATTGATGGATCTTGGATTGTCTTACCATCAATAATTTTTATATGTACCCATATATAGGTAGTAATATTAACATGTATTGTATATACGTTTTTGTAAATCGTTCATTTATTTATATAGCGAATGAAATTCTTCACAAATGAAACAGTTATCATTTCTGTTGTCACGATTGGACGAGCGAAAGTACTGTGACACTTAAGGGAGATGTCTCCCACGGTTGACATTCATGTGGAAGCTTGCATCACATAGTTGAAAGAATGTATTTGTGGTTGTAGAGATGGAGCTTTATCTATATGAGCAAATACAAATTGCTCTTGGGCAAATGCGAAAAGACCAGCCACCTTCCCTCTGAAGTATTTAACGTATTTCCTCCTAAAGTTATTTCTAAAAAATGTACGGCCGACAGTATTCCAATCTCATGTAAAGATTTGTTTCTATGAAAACATGAACTATAAATACAAAGGTACTGACAGAGGCAATTTGCAATCTCCATTCGTTTACTTCAACCAATGGCAAATGGTTGAGCAAATGATCGAAGCTCATTTCATGCTAACTTTACAGTTTATCTTATCCAAACGAAACGTACCTAAAACCAATCATATGATATGGTACGCTTCGATCATTTTGCCTGGTTAAGCTTAAAAAAACGCCCCCTTAACCCCTTCCCCCTCTCCAGATATCTGGAGCACGTTTTTTGTACGAGTGGTGCTCGTATTGACTGTGTCGTCCTATCACGAGTAAGTCGTCTCAACTAGCATGTTTAAGTTTAAGTCTAACACGTTAACCCCGGCGATATTGACAAGAATTTCCAGTCATTTCGTTTAACCAAGATTGTTCATTGACCCTCGCCAGACTTTGATTAGGTTATACACCCACTCGGTGTCTACACCAACCCCCATATATTGCAATCTGAATGACCAAGAGATATGGCTGCAAACACTCGTGTAGCATAGATGTTATTATTGAAGAAACCTTTCATGACCATACCTATGTACTACTCAGAAAATATCCGCAACTAGGGTCTTCAAGGATTGGCAAAGCAGGCGGAGATTAACTCGCATAAAAGACAAATTTCAGTTCTTAAAAAATAAAATTGATCAAGAATCTTGACAAATAATGTTTCGCTAATTTATTAGTATATACACTCGATAAGAAGCATCCTTAAATGAGGGGATGCCTCCGCTATATTCATTTCATGACCAGCATGAAGGCTCCATCAGTACATGCACGTAGACGTCCGTGAGTACGTTAATGGCGGATTATGTCTTCTCATATTCGTTCAAACTTGAATATGCTGGCGGGGGTGAATCGATATGATAGGGGTCGGAGTAGAGTTCTGCTTCCACGAAGTCTGTAATAGGGGGTTTTTCGTCTTTGTTATCGAAAGTGACCCATTCCTTTGGAACTTCTTTATTTTCGACTTCTGACGCCATAACAGCGGTGGCTCCATTCGGATCCGTATAATTATTTTCGTTATTATCTACAGGCACTTCCGGCAGCTTCACGGCACTTTTATTAACATCATCATAGAGCTCGTTCTCAAATTGATAATGGACTGGCCGTTCAGTTTCCAAAGTACTCACGTTTTGAGGTTGACTTGATCTACTGAGAAAGAGATGAAAAATGAATCAAAATATCTTATTGTAATCTTATTGTAATTCCTTGAGAAATATATTTTGCTATCCGCAAATAGGATAGGTTTTCAATGTCCCTTTGATTAAAGGTTGCCTTAACGTCAAGGTAGCTTTAAGGGCCGAAACTTTAAGTGCATTAACTTTGAAAGCCTTAACTTTGAAAGCCTTAAAGTTCAGGGTCGGAATTCAGTCAGGAAATCACATGCATACGGGCTTATAAAATAATCAAGACGGCAGTATGCTTACGGAAGTATTTTAAACGGCAATAAGGATTATTCTTACCTCTTTTGACGGTAGTACCAAAATAAAAGTGCGAGTGACGCAACGATAAGGACGATAACAACAATAATTATGCCGGCGATAGCTCCACCCGACAACTTCTTTTTATCTTCTTTTTCTCCTGTTCCAACTTTCTCTGCTGATAAGTATTCTACATTAAGTACTCTGGCTAAACTTGTACCAAAATAGTTAATTCCCGCTAGTAAAGAATCAACGGTCAGATGTCCGGACGTGAGATTATATTGATCTTTTGGTTTTGTTACTATGAACGTTACTGTGATGATATCCTGAACGTTGTCAAAACTGTCGATAAATATGTCTTCACTTTTGAAAGAGAATCCTGCCGAGGGTGTCATTCTGCGCCTGGAAATAAACATAAAACAGAAATAATGCCATAGATTCATTAAAAAAGGTTTCTTTTCACTCGACAAAATATTTACCTTCGAGTCCTGACGCTTTCCTCTAGATATGAACACGAACCCGATACGCAGTAGTCGGTATAGTCGAAAGCTAGCCGTTGCTTCAGCTCGTCCAAATGAATCTAAATAGGAAGAATGAATACTTCTCTTTCATCTCATTTATACGATGGTGAAAAGGAGAAATGACAGAGCAGGTACAATAAATACACTTACGTTAGTATTCTTCGATTTTCTGAAGCGTGCCACGACTAAATCATTACCTATAGAGAAAAGATGGCAAGTCAAAAATCATTCGTGGCTTAACCAGGGCCTATGCCATACATTTTGAAGAAAGAGGGGTAACTTCGAAGCGGGATGCGGATTATCCAACTAAGAAGAACACGAACGCAGTATTGAAATTAAAATCTTGAAATAGAACAAGCTATTCAGTAATGTGAGAAAGTGTGAGGTACAATGTTAAGGTTAAGGTTATCCATAAGCACAGTGATAAAAACGACAATATTCGATAAAGCTACTAAGCTTCAAGAATACACGCATTTTTTTATAAGAACAATTTTATTAGAACACGAGCCTCAAATTTTAGCAAAAAATTAGAACAATCTAAGAACAAACTGAGGCTCGAGATTGTAAAGAAGTAGTAAGAACACTTATAATTCTCTTATTTACATAATAATATCGAATAATACAGTAGGGAAATAAGAACACTTTAAGAACATTTCAGCCTAATTTTCGTCTAAAAATTAAGAACAGCCAGGCTCAGGTCGGATTTTACTGGTTCTTATAAAAAAAGAGCGTGTATAGGGACTTTAAAAGAAATTCATAGCCTTTTCCATTTCAAACGAATATTGATTTATTAAAGGGGTATCACCCTATCCCATTCCCACGTCAGTACTTGTAATATGGCGCATGATCTATCTCCGAGTATATTTTAATTGTAAGGTTAATTTAATTTTAATGGTTATCAAACGAAACAGGAGTGTTCCCAACTCCTCAATTGATAGAAAAGGGCAACTTTTTGTAATTTTTGAGGAGAGTCATTTTGTTTTTCGCAGCCAAAGTTTAACTTTACTTTTTAAAATCGACAGCCCTGCGTTTAACTTACGTAGGTTTATTGAGCATGACCTTCCAATCCAATATTTATTAGCACATTTGCATAAGGTTGTCCTGTCCTTTAGAGAAAAACATTCTCCGTTCGTACATCGGTTGGCTTGGCAACGATCCACTGTAATATGTAAACAAACATAATTTGAAATATGACAATAAAAAGGTGACTCGACCGAATACAGAACAAGCAGCTTACCGACACAGTCTTTACCGAAGAAATCGATGGCCAAATTATTTGGACAGCCACAGGTATATGACTCTTTTTTCGCCAAACAGAAATGACTACATCCGCTTGTCCCAATCTTGCAGGGATGATCTGTGATGAAAATACAATTAGCAAAAACATCAGAAAAAAAAAGAAAAGTACTTTTGAGTTTTTTCATAGTTTTCCCAAATTCACTTAGAAGCATTAGAAGCATTTCCGTGGCAAATTTACGGTACTTTTCGTCAGCGGTCTTCTACTTGCCGATTAGTCAAGAATTGGATAGAACTAGTCTACATTAGGCCATACCTGAATTAGCCAATGGTGATACACATCTAGATCCGCATGAAGTCTTACAGCATTTCATGTTTGTCGAGCAATCGTGATCAGCTGAACACGTTTGACTGTTTGATGGGCAACTCGTTGAGAACGGACAGAAACCAGCACGTATTTCTAAAGTTATAATCATAAACGTAAAACCATTCTGCTTTTTATTAATATCGTTTACGAGTATGGAAAACAAACCTTTTGTGCATTCTCTCACTTTGAAGGCCATGTAGGGAATTGTTGTATGACATCCGTAAACATCCGAGTAGGTCCGTTGCGCACACGAAGCCCAATCGTTGCATGGACATACAAAGTTGGCACCCAGGGTTTCAGAACAATTCATACACCTTTGTGCATAATTTGTCTGTCGGAAACCAGGCGGACAACGTGGTACTGTAGATACTCGACTGTACAAGTTTGAGCACAAGCCTTCTCGAGCAGCGCACCAAGCATATTGCCGTCTCACTGTTGAGCGCGCAACAGCAAACTTGTAGACTTTCACATATTCTGAAAGTTCAAGAAACTGAAGGAGATTAAATCACAATACTGGTATAACATCCTTGATTCAAAGGATTAAGGCAAATTAATTCCAAGAAATGGAAGTAAAACTGAGTTCGACTTGTTCAAACATCATACTCGGGGCAGAACATTTGGAAACAATGTAGCAAAACCTCCTTGAGGTATGGCTGCAACTCATTTAAATTTTCAAGAAAACATATCCCAAGTCCATTGGACTCAGTGAAACTACCCATGAATTTGAAGTGTTTAAAAGTTCTCACAAGAAGATAGAAGTGGAAATTAAATAAGCAAAGTTTGGCGTCTCTTGGCAGATTTCCAACGGCTAATTGATATTTGTCACGTTCTATAAATATGGATAAAAAGAATACCTGTTTTCATTTCAGCACGATAAGCGTGTATGTCACGTGGTTCACTAAGACCTCCAGTGAGATATTTGATGTCACCACCAAATCGTTTCTCGGATTCAAATATCGCACGTCTGTGTTGGTCGGTCCAGTATATCTTGTCCCCAATGATGTCGACACTGTTGGGTTCGACAACAAATCCCCGGTTTCTTACTATCCAAAATCTCAAGCCGATGAAAAATGTCTGTTGGACGATGACCTTCAAATCTCTAAAGTCCAAATCGGATGACATAATTTTGTAATTATTCCTGTCACACCAGTAAACACGATTCTCAATTTCATCTACTGCTAAACCCGTGACGTCAACACTTCGCGTCGAACCGTGGTATTCAATCTCATTCTCTTCATTAAGATCTAGTCGTCCTATGTAGCCTCGACCGGAATCTACATAATAAATATAACCCATTTGCTCGTGGATAGCAATGTCTTTGACGAGTCTGATGTTTTCTTTCACAACTCTCTTGTATTGTCCATCAAGCGACATCATGACGAGCGACCGCGAGACGGTGTCGTGGTAATATATTGTGTTACTCAACTCATTTATCTCGATAGCAAAAGTTTTGATATCGCTACGGATGACACGGAAATCTGTTCCATCCACTTTCATTCTGTATAACTACAGAAAATACAAACAATCATGTTACTGGGTTGTCTTATCAAAAAACCTCAAGTAAATTTTTATGGATTTACGCTTAAATGTGGAATTTCTAAAAGCAGTCAAACCCTTACCTTTCCGTTTTGATAATCATCCCAATACACGCGGTTCGTTCCACTGTTAAAATCAATCGCGTTTAACCCGCGCATTCTTTCGTTGGATGGAATGTTCAATGGTTTTACAGTAAACCCGTGTTGACTTTTATACTTCACTAAATGATTAACATTTTCCACTTGCTTATCGATGAAGAAGAGTTCGTATTCTTTCGGTTGACTTGCACACTGTGAACCATTTATAGAGATCATCCCGGTTGGACAATCACAAACTGATACATTTCTACCAGATTTCAAACATAAGTGCGAGCATTCGTTTGATGGACACGGTCTGCTCACTATAAAATATTGAAAAAATATATGGTGAAATGTTTAGCTCTATTTTATTTTACAGATAAACTACTGGATTTTGATACATACCGTTTTCTGGTTTCTCTGCACCGAGAATTCGAACTTGACCTATACTTTTCACCCTAGGCGAGTTTTTATAGACAAGTGTGGCAGAATTGTTAGGGGAGAGAGGAGAAATGGCATGTAAAGAATCGTTGTACCAGTCCGTAAAGTACGAGATATTTTGCTCTGGATAATACACGAAACTATAAGGATGAATTAATATTTCTCCCATTTTAAGAACAGTCTCGATAATGACGTTACTTCCGTCGAAATTCGCCGACGCAATATGGTCGTAATACGCATCTATCCAAAATATCCGGTCGGAACTGTAATCAATGGACAGATCATTGGGCCATTTGATATTAGTGCGAACTATGGTTTGTCGAACAGTGCCGGCAAGTGTTGATCGTTCAATTTTCGGCGATTTTCCCCAATCTGTCCAAAACAAATAGCTGGAATGAAAAAATGGTGAGCATAAAAATCAATTTTCGGCAGCTTTTGAATTCCTTTCTCCTGGTCTCAACAGTTTTTTCCTTTAGTCCAAAATTTAAAAGTGTACATACAATAAACATTTGTAATTTGTCTCACTTACCCATCTCTCGGATCAGCAAATATAGCCCGTGGTTCGTCTCCATTAGTCAGACCAAACAAGACTTTTCGGTGAGCTCCCGATGACGTTGAAACTTCTACAAGTTTCATTAAGCTGTCTGTCCAGTATAAGTTATCGGACGACCAATCGATAGTCAGACCCTCAGCGTAACCAATGGCGTAAGAAAATATTTTTTGCTGCGATTGCGCTCTGACGTCACTCTGAACGATGTCATTATTACGTAAATCTGACCAGAACATCCGGTTATTCGACTCATCAATAGTCAGTGACCGGATGAGAGCGTCCATGTTGACGTGTAGTACTTCTTTCGGTCCGAGTTGGTTGTCCGAAGTTGAATTCAATGGAAAGCGGATGATCCCCGTCATATTAGTCAAGTAAACATATTTCGTATGGTTGTGTCCACTTACTGGAGATAATAAACAAATAAAATGAGACATGGGTCGAATAAATACATATAGATAAATACATGTGGCTTAACCTAAATAACTAATCAATAAACGGAGCGAATCCCCAGATGGGAATCTGTAAAAGGTTCCAGTTTTGGCCATTGCTAAAACTTGACGTTCGAAACGAATGAAAAATTGAAATAAATGCAACGAAAATGAAACGGTATCTTGTAAATCACGGTTGTTAAAAAATCAAATAAATAATCTTGATATTGCTCATGCACCCTTTGACAATAATTTTCACAAAAACTATACAAAATGTTTGCAGCCAACTTCAATTAGCTAATGAAACCAAAATATCCCACGTCCATTCTAGTTTTCATGATCTAGAGTCCAAAATTTACAAAAATATGCGAAAAACGGTCATTTAACGGCTAAAATGACGTCATAATGTCCCTTTCCGCCATTATTAGCCACCGAAAATACATAAGAAAGATGTTTTATATTTGATCTTACTAAAATAATCAAATTTCAATCGAATATAACCCTCAAAATACTTATTTTTTAGAAATATGCATCAAAAAATGCTTTTTGTGCCAAAAACGGAGGTTCCTGACAAAAATGATGACGTCATCACTTTAAACACCATGGCTAACATTTTTTTAATGCTTACATGTTATTCTGTAATCCTACAAAGGTTCATGAAAGTCGGTTGAGAATTGGGAATTTTAGAAAAGGGGGCAATTTTGCACCAACCCCCCCCCCAACTGCCTAACGTATATAAAAAGCCCAATTGGAACTCCTTGATTGGAAGTATTACTTTGAAGTTTGCCCGTCGTACAAACCTTTTAGTAAAAACAAATAATAGATGACAAAATTTCTTTGCTCCGATTTACCAACATTTTAAAACCTAAGAAACTTCCTAAGAAGCTTTTGGAACCAAATTCAGATAATAACCATGAAACTTTTGGAACTAATGCTTCGTTCCTTATAGTAAAAAAATGTAGTCTAAGTTTATCCACTGACAAGATAGGAGTTTCTCCATGATATAAATACAAAAACAAACGTAAACTTACCATTTGTGTAGAAAATAAAATTAATGAAAATATACAAAAATAATGTCTTTATGTGCTCCATATTGAATGATGAGTTTATCAGCATTTGTTGATCATCTTACTAGACAATATTATTTTGAATTCCTGAAAGAATTATTTTTTGTCATGTCATTATCTTTAAAATAAGCTCCATTGTCCGATTACTGATTCCAAAACTGGAAGCAATCAATCAATAAATCAGCAATTATGGCCAGATTACTCCATTCCGGGCTATAATTGATTTGTGAGGTGAGATTCATTCAAAGAATTTCCAAATGCTTCTCACTGTGGCATGGAGAATCTTTTCTTTACGAAAGTTTTCAGCGCACACAAGGGAGATGAAAATTTATCAAATTAAAACTAGATTTCACAGGAGAAACAATTTCAGAGGACTTTACATTTTACAATTCAAACAATTGGACACACCCAAAGATAATGCATAAGTCCATACAGTACATATTCTTGTGGCGTTCCTTAACTCTCGTTAGCTTTTTCTCTGTTGTATAAAGAAGCAAGTTCTAGGAACAAGGTTGAGTTAAAAGAAATCAAAAACTCAGTGAGGTTCTCTCCAACGATAACTCACAGATGTTTTTGTATACGGATGTACATACTGTACTGGACTACTTGCATATAGGTGTTGGACAATGGAACTTTCCCACAATGACGTCACATTCATATTTTCAAAATTTATTTCATTCTCCATCACGTTCTCTTACTTCAAAATCGTATTCGTTTCAACCAATAAGATGCAATACTTTCACATGATAGCGAAGCAGAGAATAAAAAAATTCGAAAATATTAAAATGACGTCATGACGTTATTGCAGGAAAATCTAACACAAAACATCCGACCCTTATCGAAAAGACGTCATTAATATAACAATGCATTTATATCCTGTAAACTATTTACAACGGAAACAAAGTATACGGCCTCGTTTCGGAAAAACCCAATCTTAATTCGGTGAAATATTGGAGGAGAGACGTGCATCAAATCAACTATTACGCTAATGATTTTAACCAGCTCGATATATCATGCTATCTACTTACTTATACGTTTCACCAACTTTTTTTCCCCAAGAATCTGCTGAATAAATGCAAGACTTTTGAATAATATACCATTAGAAACTAGCATTTACAACATTTACAAAAATATGTTTCGATATTTGAAATGAGTCAGTCTTTTATCATCAATGCTGTGTTATCTATGTCAGCATAAAATAAAGTTATAAAAAATTTTCCAAATTCCTTCCTACTCAATACTCATAAAATATTATCGTAATAAACTTAATGATTTTATAGAACACACTATTAATTTAAATTACCTAGCTGTAGTGCTGACGATGTAATTCCATGTTACTTTTATAAACATTTCTCTCTCATTGAATGCAACGTAATATTGTTTTGGTGACTGTCAAGTTAATTAAGTCCCCATTTAAGTGACGTTGCCAAAACGCTTACTTTTCGTATAAAGGTAGTTAAAGCCGCTTTGCTTTCAATATCTGCTAAAAATGCTTGGAAAATTGCAGGCAACAGGGCGGCAGTAAAGCTTTAATAGTTTCCAGGTGGAGGGAGACATGAGACCTGTAAATATTCGTCACCACGGTTGGTGGACGATGAACATATTTCAATTTTAGATCCTTGAAACTGGCATAGCGGTCATGATGCATAAAGCGAATTCGCCAATCAAATGATATCAATT
>JANSTP010040455.1:3753-14677 GCA_025330745.1 Cladonema radiatum
TTTACAGGACGATTCGGACTTGCCGGACTCGTTCTTACGTAGATCTCATCATCGTCCCCTTGCACGCTATCAAGATCATTATTGTTATCCGGAAACAACAAACGGTATTGACTGTACGCTTCCGCGATAGTTTCTTCTTTCGGGAAAAAATGTACTATACCCACATATAAAAACAGTACAAACAAAAACATTAAACCAAGACTCAAAAACAAGGTAAAATAACCATATTTTAGTATCAATACACTAACTGCTAGGTACCCTAATGAAATTCCGAAACCACGGTATAAACCATGAATTGAACCTTGTAAAGCAGCTCCGATGTTGGGTGGGGCACCTACATACGTAATGATCGATACCCAGCATAATTGTTCCGTTATACCATTGAATGGTTCAACTAAAAACACAAGCCAGGGTTCCTCTATTATCGAATACACGATGAACGTGATAGCGTACACCAGTAAACCGAAATACAATATTTTAACGTGTCCGTACTTACTAATCAATCGCGGTGAAACGGCCAACGCAACGAGATCTGACAAGAAATGAACAGCAACTACAATCGGTAGTAATATCACCGAGCCACCCAAATCCGTGATGTAATGATAGATGTAAAGTTGCTTGATACCCATACCGAATCCGAAGAAAATAACGACAAGTGTGAACGCGAGATATGACGGCGATTTCCCAAACACGACAAGAGCGTCCCATAATTTGCATTTGCATAACGTTTGGTCGTATCTCATTGGTTCTTCTGTGCTATTCAAATAAGGCGAAAATCGTAGAAAGAAAGCTACTACAATACACGCGAAAATCATACCGTAAAATATAAATAAATAAGGCGAATAGTTGACCACGTGACCTATGTGACAAAAATCATCTTGCAAGTCCATGTTTGAATTGGATATCATTGCAAATATTAAAGTGATTATAACCCAGCCGAATAAACCGGGTATCACCATCAATCCGAATTGTTTCTGATCAGCACCTAACGCTTTCAAGGTATACAAATCAGCAATAGTTTCTGATGGAGACGCAAAAAACTCCCCTATCAATGTTATAATCAATAATGTTGTAAATACTTTCTTAGTTATATCATCTGTAGCCAAATATTCCCACGTCTCTAAGGGCCACGTGTAGAACAGATCATACATCAAATTACCATGGTAATGTTGGCCCAGCGGATCGGTTTTGATTTCCGATTCATATTTATGAATTTTAACCTTGTACTTTCCGTCAAGCGTTGATACGATAGAATTGTTTGATAAACGATGAACAAGTTTCCGTGAACTGTTAAAATGTTCACGGCAATTGAATCCATCAACGGGTTCAACAAATGGTACGGTAAAATAAGTAACAATGTATGAAAATAAGCAAAGAATGAGAATATTACGGAATCGATTCGTCTTATCGGCAACTGTACCAAGTACGGGTGATCCGAACAGTAACGCAAATGACCGTGATGAAAGTAGCACGGCAACTTGATGCGGAGACAACAGCAACGTGTGTTTGTAATATAAACCTAAATACCTTGATAACGTTTTTGTTGCGCCACAATGGAAGAAATAAAAGATTTGAATTTTCAATAACGGGTGATCTTCCCAAAATCTTTGAAATCTGTCTTTGACACCCATTGCAGCTTCAACAAATCATTATATCTAAGAAGAAAAGATCATTTTGCATTCATTGTGAAAATACAGTTAAACGTAATAACAGCGGGCATCCCTTATATTGGACAATTTTCTACTATTGGCACTTTTGCTAATGGGCTCAAGAAGAGATGAAGGTTACACTCTATCTTACAAGAAAGCCTCTATGCAGTAGGCACCTTCCTTCTGGCAGTCAAGAAAGTAGAGGTTTCTCAAAGAAAGGCTGTCACTATAAAGTATTGGCAAGAACGCCAATAATTTACAAGAATAAAATACCAAAAGAATAAGTTGAGACAAAGTAGTTAAATGTCGTAAAGTTTACTGAGAGCTTCTATCTTCTTAGAGCTTGTGAACACAAAAATAATTCTACACTAACATACTGGTCCTTGTAAGACTACAATAGACACTTGTAAAGCCCTTCGTTCTAAAAAAACTTTTCTGCATCAAAAAAATGATTTATAAGATGTATGTTTTGTCAACCTTGTCCTTAAAAAAAATGGACGACCAGACATCTTTCCGGGCTACCAAATATTTTCTGTCAGTAGTCCAAAATTACTGATGGTAAATGGTAATAAACACCCGCTTCTCAAAATACAGTATACATCCGCTAATTCGAACGCGCAAGGGAGTAACTGATTTGTTCGAATTAGGGAATGTTCGAATTAAGCAGCACAAAAAACAAGAATTTTGAGTTCAAGGGACTTGGAAATTGGTTCGAAATAAAGAATGTTCGAATTATGCAGCATTCGAATTAGCGGATGTCTACTGTAAATGTAACTGTAAGTTGTTTTTAACTAAAACTGATAGAGTAAAGTATATTTAGTTACTAGCTAGTTACTACTAGCTCCAGTTACTACTTCCAATACCAATTTTAACCATTAAAGCCAAGAGGGTACTGTATATATCATTTCAGCTCGATAGGCTACTAGAAAAAACTACGAATATACACCACTGTGGGTCTTGAACCTCTCCTTGACCTTGTGCAAACACTACTTTTCACAACCCATCCTTCGAAGAAAACAAAGACTGTTTTAATATTGAGTATTAAAAAAATATGAACATTTGATATATGAGATACTATTGCGAAATTGTTCGTCTTTTTTTAAGCTTAAAGTTTTTTATCTGAAAAGGAATACGTTTCTTCTCACACTAACAGAAGACCACAGTGAAAAAGTATCGTGCTTTTGATAACAATAAAAACACCTTAATATTATCGAAGTTGGGATAAGGAAAAAAAATGAGGCGGGTTTGAATAGTTCATTGTAAAAACAGACATATGTCTCAAGGATTAAATGAAAAGCTCATTGTTTCAAATAAGTTTTTCTTCGTTTATTGAATAAGAAATTTTTTTTTTCCTGACAAAGCCTCAAAGCATAGTGGGTGAAAAAAGGAAATCGCATAGATAATAATAATTTCAATTTGCGAATATAAAGAAAGCTTATATACAAAAAATTCCCTCTATAAGGCAAAAATGTTACTAAAAATCTGAAAATTTTGCCTTTTTCCTATGTTCCTATTCCCCTTAGTTTGCACATTTCAGTGGAAAAACATGAAGGCAGCAAATATTTCCATTCTCAAACTGGTCGACGAAAAGGAAGCGGAAAATAGCGAAAAAGACGATCTTTGCTTATTCACCCAAAACACCAAGGATCAAAAAACATTTCTAATACTTGGCAACTAAGATTGAACGTAAACAAAAGCAATTCCTAGGGTTATAAAAATGACTGAATTCAAGATCGTTTCAATATTGATAAAATATTTCATTTATTCAGAAGTCATAAAAAGTGACAGTACGAATGATAAAGCATGTGCACTACAATAGTCAAGAGAATCATAATAAAAACAAATATCTTCTTTGGTGAGACGCTTTGAAAACATGAAAAGGAAAAAGGAAAAATAAATAAATAAATGAATGAACTAAATTTCTTACTTGTTCGAAGTCTCCAACTTATTTAGATCGCCGAACTTCAGGTATCACACCATTATATGGCCAGTCTTCTTTCCTACCAAAGCATCATGTCATTTTTTAAAAGTTTTTTTTTCATGTTATCTAAACGTAGGAAACCAGTTTGTTTACATACGTATTACTTTAAACGTAGACGAGGAGATCATTCAACTGCATTGCAATAAAACATGGGGGCACATGGTAGCTTAATGAGCAATTTAAAAAGCATGTCGAGAAACGAAACAATTAGCTCATCTCATAACGATATTAATTGCTATAAAGCATTTCACTAATTTGTTGACATTACTTTTTTGCCAGTAATAAGCAAGGGTACAATTATCTAAGTGAGAACATACAGTACAATGCAAGGAAAAAGAATGGCTTGATGACATGGTACCGCCCCCTTATGACATTGAAATATTCATAAAATATATTTTTTCTTTGTTCGAAATTGTAATGAACACAAATTGCTTTTGAAGTTCGGATGTAAAAAGTATTATTAGAAATACAAATACCACTCCTTATATAAAATAGGGTGTGGGTAAAAATTTTGGCAAAAATAAATTGTGACTCGAGAAAAAAAAATATTTTGTTTTTCAAATGATATTTATGTAAAAAGTTACATTAGACATCAAGATTCAAGACTCTGAAGTTGCCGGGCAAAACCATACACAGAAAAAAAAAGATGAAAGACAATTGTGCAGACGCATGGGGCTAAATTATACAAAATGTTAAATTTCACAAAAATCTAGGTGTTTCGTACAAGATGCGATAACCGCACGAAACACTAAAACCTTTTAATTTCTTATACAGAAGCTTTACAAAAAGTATGTGTTTTATAGTAATAAAACGCAATTAAGTTGTGAATTTCATTTACAGTAATGAAAATTAAGAATGATTATTTGTGTAGCAAATGTAGCCAATGTTTCGTACGGTCTTTGATCGTCAATTTCTGATTAGGAACACAGGCACGTGTGAAAAAAGGGTAAACAGTGTAAAGCAATTCAAATCCAAAGTACGATGGTAGAAGGTACAAAAAAAACAAGGAACACATTTAATTATGCTTAGCGAAACTAGAAAATAGGCAATGAAAATTTGTGTTTCATACGGCCTGCTTTTTCAACCAAATGCATTTTGGCTAGCAATATAAAAATATTTTGCACCATTAAAAAGAACCTTGCTGAGCATTTAATTTGAAGTCTTTTTTTATTAACGTAAATAAAAAAATAGAAAGCTTTTTCAAATTTTTTACCTCATTAAGGCTTCCTAAATTCAAGGGCTCTGAAACTGGTCAAGATTCTGCCATACGAAACACCTAGAGTTTGCTATAGATGGAATTGTAGAGGGAGAAGATTGAAACAAACCATTGGCACATGTATTACTTATCACCTTCTAAATATTGGTATACATAATAATATAATTTCCTTTTACACCATAACCGAATAGATTTGAAACCCACGTTTCGTACGGTTTGTGGCCAAAATTTTGAGCGAAGCCCAATATGCAGCAAGCAAATTTTGATGAAATTTTTTACAGTTTTTCAAAAATAATCATATCAGTATCAAATTATATAATGAGCGAGTAAAAAACGAAGACTGCGTTCGAGGATGTAATCTATACTTCTCTTCTCAACCTCATCTCCATGTATGCGAAGTTTGATTGGACGAGCAATTAGAATTATGAAGTCTGATTGTGTAATAAGCAACATAATCACACCATTTTTACTAGAAAAAGAAGCGGAAAAGAGAAATGCAAGGTTTTCATGGTAATAAAAGATTACATCGTCGAGCACGGTTTCTGTCTATTACCCAATCCCCCTACCCGACCGCCTTTGCACACATAAAGGAAGAGTAGCTGTTTCAAACAAAATAATGAAAAGCATATTCACAATGATAAACAAATAATAATAGCAGCAAGCAAATATAAGACCAACAGTACATACAAATACATATCAATTCAATAATACGTTTAACAATTCGTACATAAAATGTACAGTAGCTTTAAAATCAGTTTTGCCATCTATCAATCATAAGTGTCCATCAATTTAGCTACTGTATATACTTACTAGAATTCATATACTTAGAGGGAAAATTAATAATAACCACCTACCTTGAAATTTAGAAACCGATATAGACATGAGAGTTTACTATTAAAAATTCTTTGAAATATAGACCTATATTTGATAATTTTCTAACAAAATATTGATTTCCTTTAAAATCAAAGTGAATGAAAACTGAATTTACATTTCCAATTATTACTCTATTATTGAGTGGGATGAGGAAAACCGAGATATAAAAAACAAATGATATATCAGTTTAACATATTACTATGAAGATATAATTCATCATAAAGATAATACAGTAGAATAAAGGAAAATATTTCACTGAAAAATGTTTCTTGAGCAGCTGTCGGATACAGCGTTTAAACTTTCAAAATGAGAAAGAAATAAGAACTAAGGAATCACAGTAGGGAGTTAAAAAGCAATATCAAAATAAGAAGTCCACATAAAGTATATGTACAAAAATCTTTTGGATGAAGTAAAACGTTAACATAGATTGATGAACAAAGGTTAATACCTTAAACTTCATAGTTTCATCACCCCCTTGTAAAAGAAGTGGGGTTTCTGACTTTCCAGCATTTTAGAAATAAGAGGGTAAAAATAAAATCCTCTAGAAATCGGGGGTATGCAGAGATAAGGGGTTCTCTTTATCTAATGCTTCTCTTTCTCAAAATATTTCTCATAGTATGTTTAACCATTTCTTTTTAAAAAAGAAATTTTGCCATGTCATAACGCTATTTAATTAAATATATTGTATAAAGATGGCCTAGCATACATGAACAATCAGCTTTATTTTTCTTTTTTTTTTTATCACTTGATCACGGTCGATAGAGCTTTATGCTAAAAAGGTGGGGGTAAAATATTTGTTTAAACAGGCCAACCTTGAAAATGAGGCTGCAGGTTGTTTGCTTTAAACTTTCTGATCTACGAACATATCTTGTCATAAAGCAAGACAGTAATTCCGAGCAAAGCCATATATCTTTCAGGAATTAATATTTAAAACAAATGAAAGATGAAATTTTTCATAAAATGAAATATTTCGACAAATTATCTTGTCATTCTCAACCAGCATAAATTTACAAAAAGAGCTACAAATAACTTTAAATTAAAAAACAAATGGTTACTATTGGAAACCAAAGCATAAACAATGAAAGCAATAAAATCATTAAAGAATCATTAAAAACATTAAAAACCATTAAAACAAATTAAGTTCTTTTGAAGCTTTTAATCCGAAATTGATTGCTGGAGACCCTTTTTAATATAGAATGCTTCTAAAAAGCTCAGCTGGGATCAGGAGTTAGTAGAATCTAAGATTCTAAAATTGTTCATAATCATGTTATTAAAGTGCTGTTTAATATCGACAACTGTAAGACTTTCACATTCGATTGGTAAACGGTATAAATCAACAAGGTGGTGAGCTCCATCACACTTAAGGGAATGTTGATGCATAAGCTGATCATTTTAGAATCTTAGATTCTACTATGTTATAGACAACGGTAATGAACTGTCAATACTGATGAAGCCATTACATAATGTTTACAAATGAGAAACTGTTAAATACTTGGTTTCATTTCCTTATCTCCTCCAGAAATTGGCCCAAGTCCCCTAAAAAGACTTACAAAAGCTAGTTTTTGATCAAAAAACATTATCTAGGATTTCTACATAGAAGTATCGACTCTGATATTGAAGGCATTGAAAATGAAATACAGAAAATAACCTATCAAAAAAAATTGTGTTAATATAAATGGAAATTCTCATTCATAATATAACCTTGTTGATGATGTTATATATACAAATATTTTTGGAGAAACTCTATATGAAACAAATGTGAGCATCTCAGAAAATCTAAGCAACACACAAACCTCAGAAAAAGTTTCTAGGAGAAAGTAATGACATTCTCATCGTCATAAGCCAATTATGAGAACCCAAGTTTTATTTTTACTTCAACCCATCTATATTGAAGTAACCAAAAATATTAGCTAAATGTTAGAAACACATCTAGAAATACGAGAAACGAACCTTTTTTTTATAAGAAACTGTTTTACAACATATTTAGAACTAGATATGCCAAAAATTTAGAAACTTTTAGAAAGGAAAATTTAACAAAGTTTCATTAAGAAACGTTCTTGAAGTTGGCACTGAAAAAATTAAGACACTAGTTATACCATGCTTTTATTTACATTTTTTTATTTACATCACACAAATCTTGTTGTAGAATTAACGAAAAATTGACCAACATGATTTATTCTTAATTAAAACCTAAGAAACTTTGTAAGAAACTTCTAGAAACAAATGCAGGCAAATACTATAAAACTTTTGGAACTAGGTCTGGTGCTTGGTTTCTTAAAAAAAACTTGTACCATATACTAGAAAGAAAAGTATCCTCTGTTAGATTCCCCTGCTATCCTTTTAGATGCCTGTATCAAATAATTAAAGTAGTGACATGCAAGTAGCTTTCAATTTCTTGTTACGAAACTTTAGAACGTCTTCACTACTTTCTTTTTGTTTATTCTTTGGCAAAACTTTCACTCACAAGGCTATAATGGATAGAAACCAAACTGGACACTTGGTATTTGGGGAACAAAGTTCCCTACACCAACATATTTTGATACTTCTCTTAATGGACTTCAAATAACCATTTTTCGCCTCTTTTTAATATAACCTACACATTTAAGTTCTCATGTCGGGTTACTTTTAATTCCGCCCTGTTATAAAAAACTCATAAGATTCAACTCAAACTTGAGGGGGCGTAGCGCAGTTGGTAGCGCAGCGGGCAGCGAATCCTAAGATTCGTTGAATCTTAGGGTTCCGAGTTCAAACCCACGCCTCGGTCGTCTAGCGAGGACAATATTTTTCTGTCAGGAAATGATCATGAGCACACATGGGAGCATAGTTACGCTAAGACCTAAGTCAGTAATGGCGTTTATAGGGACCGCCTTGGAAATCAGGCTTCGGCGCTGAAGGTGTTTCATCCTTGTCACCTCAGAGTGGCTAAACTAAACTTACTTACTTACTCATAAACCATAATTCTTAAAAAAAAACTGTGCAGTTTCACGAAGAACGTGAATCTGAAAAGCCACAATTGTGAAAGTACCAATTGGCAGAGCTTTGCATATACGATAACAAAACCCCACTAATTTTTAAACAGTATGAGCAAAACTTATTTTTATGAGACTTTGAGACAAAATCCCTGCTTTTATTTATTGAAAAACTTTTTTCTTTTTTTTTTTTTTAAAAAAAAAAAAAAACATATCCAAGTGGAATTGGAAGGCTCTCTTTAATAAAGTGATCAGTTCTAAGTAAGCTTTTTTTGTCCGGACCAAAGTGATAAAAACCTGCAAAGATATTCATATTTTGAGACAGTTGGTCATAAAATACTCTAAGAAGTATTTTTGCAGACAAAGCAATCTTTGAAAATGTTATAGCAGTTCTGACATCAAACAATGTCCATAAAAAGGCTTGTCAGATGGAAAAGCAAAGTGAAACCTGTAAACCTCTTGACCACTCTAGGGACCTCAAAAAAGTGGTCTTTTTAGGCAGGTGGTATTTAAATTCGCAGTCATAAAGAATACACAAAAGTGTTAGGAGCTTATCAATACATATTTTTTGTTCAACAAAGGGAACCAGGCGCTACATGCATAGTCAAAGTGAGGTTGAAAGATGGCGTGGCAAAGCATTCGTCTAAATTGGAAGCCGAAAACCTATTAATTTTATGGAGGTATCTGAGCCTTGAGTTAACTTTACTTATTATAAAAGCTGCCATATCTTCCCCTGTAAAAGCTTCATCTAGTTTTCACCCTAGGTATTTAACGTTTGTATGCCTTTTGATATTTTTATTGTCTTTGATTTATAATTTATTTATTGCAGAGTTATAATTGACTTTTCGTAGTTTGTGCTTAAAGCCAAAAAGTATGAATTTTGTTTTATCTTCACCAAAATGTATGCTCAATTTATCGTCCACAAACCAATCATACAGCTCTGAGAAATCATTAGTCAGATTTTCTTTAATATCAAGCACATTCTTAGAATGAAACAAAAGACAAGAATCATCTGCATAAAGCACAAGACCAGAACTTTTAAAAGCACATGGCATATCGTTAATGTATATCAAAAACAGAAGTGGTTGATTCTCCTTATTAAATCTGTACAATGTCCCCTCTGTAACAAGAGGATTTTCAGATATCTTGATTTTCATAGTTCTCCCATTTTTTATGTAGACAATAAGTTGAAGTTAATAATTCTATGAACCTCTCCCTTAATTAAATAATCTTTAGTTTTTGATAAACCCTTCCGTAAACATTGTCTCTTATTTTTAGGACACTTGCCTTGTCTATAACTATTCCATCAAAATTGGAAATTAAGGAATTCATTTCAATATAATGATTTTTATCTTCTTTTTTGACCATTTGATATTTGCAATATTAATTACTTTCATTAACATATTCTAATAGCTTGCTTGCATAAAAATGTTATGGAGGGGACAAATTTTGGACATTTCAGACTATATCTTTAGTATTTGTAAGAAATATTTCAGTTTATATTCTGACCGAGCCTTTTCTATTACCAAACAATCACCTTTGCCAATATTTGCACTTGGTTTAACATGATTTCTATCAATAGTTTGACAAGAAATATCAAATTGTTATGGAGGGGACAAGATGATAAATTTGGTCTGAATTTGTTAAGAAATGGCACCTAATTCTTTAATATTTGATAAGCATCTGCATATCAAGAACAATATGAAAATAACAAAGTTGAAGTTCCAATTCAGCTTTCCATTTGTAAAAATATCCAAAGAAACACAAGGAAAAGATTGTTGATATACAATTTGGTTGCAATATTATTAACTGCAGAAAGATAGAATGTTTGGTCCTCAAAATCAATTATTTTTTCAGTTTATGTTTTGATATTATTGCTGTATGATACCTATAAACTCAGAGTAAGACCTTTGCTAATAATAATACGCATGGTCAGAGAAAATTGTTATTCTTATACAGGTTTCCTTATTGTGGCAGACTTATCTTAGTAGACCTGCAAAGAGGTATAAAATTCCTAAAACAAAAACAAAAATAAAGTGTCCCACATACTGTAGTAATAACTGTGACCACCTTAATTTAAAAGTAGTTTTTTTTATGTTTCTTTAACAATCTGACACATAATAATCTTAATCTTTAATCTAATAATAATCTTTCTAATAAACTAATAATCTTTCAGCTGACACATCTTACGTAAAGTACTGTACATTAGATTGATCAATGGGATGTCTTATATGTC
>JANSTP010040677.1:0-11644 GCA_025330745.1 Cladonema radiatum
ACTTTAACATTTTGGATTGTTTCCAAATGAGTTACTATAAATATTTTCAATTGACGTCAACCAACATTCTTCACATTCTTTTTAATTTGACATTGCGAATTATGTTACCAAGAATATGCTATTGACGTCAATCAATATGTCATTAACGTCAATCAATGTTTCATTGACGTCAATCTGAATTCTCACCATCCCTTTCCCATGGACATTTCGAAATTTCTTACCAAAAAAAATACTTCATTGACGTCAATCAAAATTACTAAAATTCCTTTCCTAAAAAATGTGCCAACTATGCACATTCTTAAGACTAAAAAAGACCCTTTGACGTCAAACTAAGGGATTTAAGAGACTGGAACCAAATCCAAATAACATATAAAAAAACCCCTCGATTTCAGTGAAAGAAGGAAGAGACGAACAAAGAATATTTAGTATTTTATAGCTCCAAAGGATCTAATACTTCAACGACAATTTTTAACGAAAGATATGGCAGTAAGTCTATTGTAATTATTTTATTTATTCTTATTCTCTCCTCGCTCCCCCACACATACATACTTACTCATACGCAAGTCTCTGAAATTGAAAAAGACTGAACCAGGCTGGATTACATACCCCTTTTGTAACTCCCCTTTTGTCCCCTTTTACACATAGATTTACGTTGAATGCAATGATTGATACTTTATTAACCAGAAATTTTTCCTAATCAAAAAAGGAACTTGTCTTAGGTTTTAATGTTTTAACCCAATCTGATTTTTAAATACTTTCAAACGGAATGCTTCCAACCACCCTTAATATATTGAGATCCATATATGATAAAGTGATAAAATTTTGTTTAGTAGTAGACCAATTTATTCAGAACATTTTGGTACAAAATTCAACCGATGTTTGGATAACATCATCTTTTTTTAACAGACAGGTAGCCAAATATCAATGACTCGGAGGTCCAGCTTCGAGTTGCAAATGAATGTGAATTAAAAAAACTTTTTTCATGCAGTTTTTCACTATTTTCCTACTACACAAAGTGCTTTTGAATATGGAGACTTGCAGGTAACTACGTCCAAAGAGGGACCCTAAATTGGAACCAAAAAATGTTATAATGGACCCGAAAAAAGGCGTTAGCATGGCAAACGTAGGCATGATTACCAAAATTTTCTTAAAGAAAAATGTTCCCTGTTAAGTTTTGAAAATTTCATGTTCGTGGTTCCTATCAAAATTTCAAAATTTAATTTTTTCTTTACTTCTTGAATTATAGACATTTGATCTTTCAAAGAGAGAAGGAAAAATATAGAAATACCATTCATTCACAAATGTAAACAAATAAAACTTGCCCATTGACCCATTTAGGTGAGGCACATGTCCTCAAAATGGCAACGAATTTCAATGCGAAATTTCAGTCTCCTGGTAAGTTAAATAACATAAATAACATTTGAATTTAAATAAATAACATTTAAATAACATTTGAATTGTGCACTAAAAATTTCTGCAGGAATGCACCCTTAATTCTAGCTCTACATATCTTTGAAATATTTTTCAAGGACACTTCCATACTTTTAGCTTTTAAATTTACTTTCATACATATTTTATTCAAACAGCATTAAAATTTACCTGTTATTCTAATACCCTCGATTGTTTGTGAGCTCAAGCAATGTTTAGCCTGCACATCCTTTGGCAAATCGTTCATGGATTCTGTCTCCTTTTTCCATTCATTTATATAGTCAAAGTAATTTTTTTTCAACCACTGAAAAAATTATAAGAATACTCTTAAATATGAATATAATTACCTGCATAGAAATTATAAAATCAATCATATACAGACAGTAACATACTTTATGACTATAATCAAATGAAAATCTATAATCTATAATCAAAGAAAGAATAAATACCCCGATGCCAAAGCGCATGGTCCTACTGAGGTTTGAGGTCTCCCAAACAAATTTATCTTCCCCTCAAACTTTCAGCTCCCCCCAATCTTTGACAAGTGACAGGTCCCCTCAAGGACGAAACCCCGTAAAAGCTCAAAACATATCATCTTTGTTATTTTATTTTCCAATGCTAACCCAAACATTACTACCATCCTATATTACCACAATGCTACCGTTAAGAAACAGCATTCAGTAGGAAAAACAGGGACAATATACAACACCATATATCAAAATTTTCTTTAACCTCCAGTCTCCTAAAATTTGAGTTTGTGGGTAAGTTCAAAGCAATCAAGACATTCTTTTCTTTTCTTTAATTTGTTGCCCAAAGTTTCAACCGTTTTTTTCTTCATTCCTGTCATTTGCTGGGAAATTTTTTGTAGCACCAATCTGTACCAATCACACCAATCACATTTTATTTGGTAGTTAGATTGACATCAGCTCCCAGATTGTCTTGCAACTTCCTCTGGTCCCCCCAGAAGTAACAGCTCCCCACCCCCTAATTTTTCTAAAAATCATTCCCCCCGGGGCGTTTTCAGAAAATTTAAGGATTACCTCGCCCCAAAAAAATATTTGGGGAGGGGGCGGAAACATGAAGCGAGTGTGACATGATTGTTATAGGGCATGGTCAAAATTTGAGATCCTAGTACTACACAAACATGATGAATATTTAAAAAAAATATAATGTCAAACCTTGAGCCTCTAATCATCTTTTTTCCTATATGGATAGAGGGCTTCCTTAAGCTTCTTCTGACCATAAAAGGTGTTGTTGACATTTAAGCAATCAAAGAATTGATCTGTTCGTTGAATGAACTCTTCCATTTCTTTGGTGTCAGGAAGTTTACGTGATGCCTTTGCATTAGCTACAGTTGTACTGATCACCTGTGGGGAAGAATAAATCAGATGAAAAAAGTTTCTATGATGAACTTTGGTTTCAGAACTAGGGCGTAACTAATGAAAAACTACATAAACAAGACTGGAAAACAACTCATATTCATGTTAAAGAAAAGTGAAATATTAAACTAACTTGTGCTGCAAGGTTGACACGCATTCTCAGCCTTGGTGTCAGATTAACATGATCCTCAGTTAATCGGTGCAATATCCGAAGACCCAGAGATATTCTACTCCGACCAAGATCCCATTCATATAGGTCTAAATTTTGCTGCCAGGAAAGTTTCTGTTCATTTTTCTAGGAACAAAACACAGTAACCATGAGAAAAAGAAATTCTAAGGAAACTAAAAAATAGAACCTTCTATTTTTCACTTGGCAAATGTTTTTCTGTTATCCTGTGTTATCTTTTGCACTGTTATCATAATAATAACAATAATCAAATATATTTTCAATTACAAATAAACAATCACAGCAAATTTCAAAAATGTCTGCTGACTGTTAAAATCAAAGGAATATGGAATATGGTGTCTCTAGTGTCTATTCAAAACAAGAGCAAATAAGACATATATAATATGGATGAGAGCATAAAATCTAATTAGCACAAGCATCTTCAGAGGAGGTCAGACTTTAGACACTTTGAAGATAAAAGGCAAAAAGAGAAGTATTACCATCAATGTTCTTGTACATGAATGACTTCCAGAGTTTTCTAGGTTATAGCGAATCGTTTTTAAGAGATGCGGAGGATCACTAAAGAAGACTTTCCTTGTGATATCATAGCGATTTATTGTCCAATAGACAACTCCATCTTTGGAAACATTAACTTCATTGATATCTTTATGCATTTTAAAAAAGCGCCTGTTGGGTGAGGCTCCGTCACAAACAACCGCCAAAGTCTGAAGTCCGACTGATTCTAAAAGTCCAATACATGTCCAAATGAGATTGAAGATTTGATCACTGGTAAAACCGTTGGATGTAAAATAAGCAAGTGGAAAATTATATTGTTTAGTTAAACCACCTGCCATAACACACATTACATGTGAGGCAAGATCTCTTTCACTGTTACCTTCTTCTTTATCGGAAAACATTCTGTCAAACTTGTTCAGTTCTGTATTTAAATTACCAAGCTCAGTAAATCCACGTATTTCACCAGAGCTTCTGCAATAAACTAACCCTTGTTTGATTTTCATCTCATCAAACTTTAACACAACATTTCTTTCATGATCTTTCAGATTTTCGACATCAATATCTTGGCAAAATCTGGCTATGATATCAGGTTTAAAGCCAGCAGTGCTTGAAGCGAAACCAGTATATGTGTTCAAGGTGGATCGATGAGGTAGCTCAATAAAACCGCTGTCTCTAATATACTCATATGCAGCTAAAATAATTGTATTTGAAAAACAAAAAAATTACTAACAGCACAACAATAACATTCATAAAAAATAGATTTTTCAACACCATGAAAAACAATAGTAACAGAATAGATTAGTGACAGGTGTATCCTCACAAAGTGCGAAATATTTTTACATTATAAAATCTTATTTTATTAAATCACTCCATTAAACAGAAAAAAAAGAATGATAAAATACACCAGACTAGCAAAAAGGATATAAAATATATACTAACTTGGTGATTTCAAGTAAATGCTCAAACACCATCTTATCATAAGAGGATGCCACCTCATTGATGTTTTCTTTTTACAACGACTCATTCTTATTTGCTGCTCCCACCAAAGTTGTCTCGGGGAGTCACTTGGAAAATTGGGCTTGTTTGATAAAAGAACATTTTAAATAATATCGCTGGTGTCTTTTCCAAGAGCAACGCTTTCTTTTGAAAATAAATTTTGAACTTTCTGATCGAGTCTTTTAATAACCCCCTTTAAATTTCGTATTGTAGTGTGCTGCTCTTCGCATTGCTTTAGCAGACTATTACGGTCGTGAAAAACATTCGGGGTATTTGCTTTCAGAGACCTGTCTGGATCTTTATTCTTCAATCGATGAGAAATAACTAAAAGATCTCGCCACAATGAACTGCAGGATGAACACATAGAGTCCATTTTGGTAATAAATTTCTCACATTTTGTAGCCCGAATAACATGTAAATCATCAATTGAAACAAAATCGTCATTTTCAATTTTTGCTTTTATATTTTTTTGTTTATCAAAAAAACATATTTCCTTTCCAGAATGTAACATTTCATTCACTAGTTCTTGGAAATCATCATTGCTGGGACATTTTTTCAAATTGTTTATCTTTTCAAAAAACTCATCAACATTTTCCAGGCAAAGAATTGCAGGAAGGTCCTGAATTGAAGGAGTTGTCTTTCATATTTCATGATTCAATATAAAAAGTGTCCATGAAAAGTCATAATAAAGCTTCAAAGAGATGCTTATTTCAGGTGGTGAAGTTGCTGATACTCTACCAAAATAATGATAATTTTCGAATGAATTGATGTGAATAAAATTATTTTTATCAGCTTTCGCTAAAAAGTCTTGAAAAGTTAACACATTAGAAGCACTTGATAAGGGCTCCTTTGATTTGAAAACTGAGGAATAAGTTAACTTGTACTCGTACAGTTTAAAATGTGATTTAACATGACAGAGTTCACAATTAGCTATATCATGGAGTGGAAACTCGGCGATTGGTATTCGGTTCACCTTTTCATTTTTCTTCTTGTGCGTTTGTAATTGTCTTCTACAATTGTTGCAAACAAATTGTGGAAAGACAGCTACATCATCAGTCGATACATCATGAGAAAATATTTCCTTGATTTCATGTTGAAACTCCATTGCAGTTTTTTTGTCGGATAATTTCTGTCGCATTTGATGAATATTCGACACAGCCTACATCTTGATTCCAATTTTTTTTGTATGGACGTTTTGCTTCGAAGTGTCCATTATGTTAATTGGTTATTTATATACAAGAAAAAATTAGCTATTTGTTAGTGAATGTGAGTAAGTCTATATACAATAATGACAAGCTAAACGCAATATTTGAATTGAAAAAACACGAACTTCTTTTCAATGACGATAATCTACTAGTTTTTATTTCTGAAAAGAAGGTAGATTAGATAAATAAATTTCATTGGCAGGTAAGAAAGTGCAATGGGAATAACACAATTAAATTAAAATACAAATCTGCAGTTGAATACATGAGGAAGAGAAAGAACTTTTACATTATTTCTTTCTTCGAGACAGGAAAATCATTTTACTGATAGGCCGCAAAATAGTCTACTAACATAAACAAAATAACTGACTCTCGTGTCATTGCATAATTGATCTAATGGTCAATAACTAAAGCAGCTGTTTCTCTTAAAACAAGTTAAGTTTCCCAGCAAATATTTATCAGTTCATCGAAATCAATTTGATCATTACAGTGTGGTATGTTAATACAAAATCAATTTTATATCAAAATTTGGTATCGTTGCAACATAGATTAGCATGATAAAATAAAATAACAGAAAGATTACAACTATAAAAAGGCTCTTTCAGAATCCAATTTACGATAATAAAAATTAGATGATCTTCAAGTGTGGAATCCGTGTTTTGTCTACGCCGGAGGATAATTTTATTCTAGCATATTTACGCCACTTCAAGCCAAGAATTTACTATACTTGCAGAAATTTCACGACTTCTGTACGCCAATAAGGTATTTAAAAATTGACACTCATGCCAAATATATTTGGCGTAGGCAACATGGATTCCAGTCTGGATAACCTATAAAACTAAAAACTTTCTTTGGCCTCTCGATTTTATTTACATTTGCCGTCTGTGATCAAATACTTATTATGTTTACTCTCTTAACATGATTTCTGCCAGAAACTGGGAGGAGACGCTAAATTTCGGCAGAAAAACAAACTTAAGCAAAACTATGGCAAAACATGACAGAGCCCAGTTTTGACAAGAAAAACAACTTTTGAAAAACTATCTATAGCACAAACAAGCTTCTCAAACAAGCTTAAATACTTCAAGAGAGTATTAAACTATCTAGGATACCAAGATCATCATAAAATTATTTAAAAAAGAAAATTTACAACAGTTTGAATCTGATTATGCATGAAAAGCTTGCCATAAAAAGACTCACATCCCGACAAAAAACGTAAGTTCCCGGACTAAAAGGGGTTGAAAATCGAGAGTTTAATAGGAGATCTTATTTTAAAAATACTTTTGAAAGAATATGAAAAACTTTAGCAAGTACTCAGAAAGGAGTACTCTTTTTTACCTTCTGTGCGTGCACCTCCTGAGTTCTTTCGTGCTTCTTCTGAGTGACTTATCGATGTTTTGTATCTTGATTACGCACCAATTAAAAGCCACGTTTGTTGCAATAAAACGTTTTCTTTTTCCACCATTGATAGAAAAGAAATGCTATGCAACATTAAGAAACTGGATCTTTTTCATCCATATTTTAATGATTGTGTTAATACAGGTCTCTTTCCAGATACTCTAAAACTGGCTGACGTAATACCAGTCTACAAAAAAGGTAAAAATACACTCAAGGAAAACTAGCGCCCAATAAGCATTCTCTCTAATGTTTCTAGACTTTTTGAAAAACCTCTTTTCTCGCAAATCGGTAATTACTTTAGTACTATATTTTCGAAATTTCAATGCGGATTTACAAAAGGTTACAGAGCGCAGCACTGTCTTGTTGCTATGCTAGAAAAATGGAAAAATGCAGTAGATAACAATAAGGTATTTGGAGTTCTCCTAACTGATCTTTCAAAGGCCTTTGACTGTTTGTCACACGAACTTTTAATAGCGAAACTTCATGCTTATGGTTTTGATAAAGACTCTCTTTTACTTATTACTAGTTATCTTTCAGAACAAAAACAGCGTGTAAAAATTAACCAAAACTTCAGTGAATGGCCAAAAATAGAATTTGGGGGTGCCACGAGGATCAATCTTAGGCCCTTTGCTATTCAACATCTTTCTTTGTGATTTATTTTTCATTATGAATTCAATCGATTTTGCTACTTATGCCGACGATAACTCACCATATGTAGATGGAGATGATATTGATGAAGTCATCACTAAGTTAGAAGAAATATCATCCCTGATATTTGACTGGTTTTTTGAAAACAGAATGAAAGCTAATCCCGAAAAGTGTCATGTTATTTTGAGCTCGAAGTCGCAGCATTTGGTTAATATTGCCAATGATAAAATTACCAGCAGTGAAAATGAAAAACTGCTCGGCATTTATTTTGATTCTAACTTGTCATTCAAAACACATGTCAACCATTTATGCAAAAACTAGTCAAAAATTATGCGCTCTTTCACGTGTAAGTAATTTTATGACTATACAACAGAGGCGAATTCTTCTCAACTCTTTTTTCTTATCTCAATTGGTTATTCCCCTTTAGTTTGGATGTGTCACAAAAGAAACTCAAACTCAAAAATAAACAGGCTACATGAAAGAGTCCTTCGTATTATTTATAACGACTGGAAATCAAGTTTTCATGACCTTTTAAATAGGGATAAGTCTGTAACTATCCATCATCGCAATTTGCGTTCACTTGTTATTGAAATGTACAAATCTGAAAACAACCTCACACCAGAAATTTTTAAAAACATATTTACTAAAAGACAAAACATGACTTACTATTTCCGCCATACTAATACTTTTCAGATTCCAATTGTAAGCAGTGTTAATAATGGAAGTGAAAGTATATCTTTCATTGGAGCACGTATTCGGAATATGCTTCCAGACAATATTAAAAATTCTACTACTCTTAGTTCCTTTAGATCGCAAATAGGGAAGTTAAATTTATGTGACTACTGTGACTGCAGATTGTGCAAGACCTATATCCCTGAGCTTGGGTATTTTTAGAAAAAGTAATCATAACTATGATGATTATATTGATAATTTTTGATAAATACTTATGCTTTTTTATGTATGTTTTTTTTTTCATTATTATGTTGCTTTTTGGTTGACGTAAATTAGCGATCTAATAAAATGTTTCAACAAAAAGCTTCTTCATTACTGTATTTTCTACTTGGTAGTTTCCTTAATCAAGTGAATTGCTGAGGATAGTAGCGTGAAAAAGGAATTTTTAAATTTCGCGCTTCGCTCTGCTTTCAGCCGCCATTTTTAAAAATTAGCGTACGAGGTCTGTACCGCAATTCAATTTGAAAAACAATCGAAAACAATGGAAGAAAACAAAAGAAAAACACGTCATATTTTGCGTAATTCCTCCAGTTTACTATAATACCTCCTTGTCAAGACAAACTGTGGAATTTAGTTTTAAAAAAATAATTTTAATTTTAATTTTTTTTCCATCCAATTTCTTTCACTTTAGGGACATTCTTTTTTTTTTAAAAGAAAAATTATTATTAATTATTTCACGGGAAATAACTTTTGTGGTTGAAGGATTTTGAAAAAACTTGTGGGAAAAAACTTTCGCAGAAAGGTAAAAAGCCACGAAAACGCAAAGCGCCCAGCAAAAGTTTCTGACTTTAAAGTATAAAATTCCAAAACTACTGCCTAAAATAAATGAAGAACTTAATATTAAAGCTTAAAAACATTTTCTTCATACAATAAATCGTCTTTATTAAAGGCATGGTAAAATTAGTTTTAAAAGTGTTGTTAAAAATGGTATTTTTTACATGAGGTATTTGGCTAATTTGCAGGCAATATAAAGTGATTAATTTTCAGTTGTGATTCAACGAAAACCTAACTATACTAAAGTTCATTTGTAAGCAGCATAGCGTAAACCCTCGACGTAAAACGTTTATCGTAAACCACCCAAACAACCGCTTGTTGTCAGAAATATAGTCAGATATTTTTGCTTGAAAAACTTGAAAAACATCTTATCTCTAGCATGACGTGCCTGGCATAATTAGTTTTAATGGTTTTATAAAACTTACTATGGAAACACTCTGCTAGATGAACGTCCATGTAAGTTTGTACGTCTATGGTATAATACCGAGATGAAAAACGTATCCGAGGTAAAATTTTCTAATATATTTTTTATACTTCTATCTAAGTTTGTATGTCTATGGTTACGTACTTTTTTTTTGAGAAACTTAATCTTAGGGCATTGCCATGTCTTCGTTTTAGAAACGTTCAATCATTTTATTTTATCATACTTGGTGAATATAAGAATGGATGTTAGTAGCCTAGAGTAAGAAATTGTTTATGGAGGAAACTTTTTCGCCTCAATCGCAAGAGTTTATTCCCGCAAAATATTATATTATAATTGGGTGTCTTGCAAAAGTTTTTTCCGCACAAATGCAAAGGTTTTCTCCGCAAATTAGTTTGTGTATGAAGCGATTTCTAATTTTTTTTTAAAAAAAAACAAGATATATCTTTTTAACTGTATCAGTACTGGACTTTTAAGGGCTCTTTAACACTGGAGATGGGGGGCTGGCGGATTCCGTCCCCACCAAAGATCTTGAGAACCACTAGTCATGAAGCCATAAAATTATTAGGCCAACTTATTCTTTTCAAGGGACAAGCGCATATTTAATAATTTCATCGATATTTTCTAGAGTTAGCAAGTGCTAAAACTTTTTCTTGCCAAAAAAACTTATCAATGAAATCATAAAAGGCAACCATTCTCACGAAGCGCAAAAGTTTTTTCACAAGCCATTCTCACGATCACAAAAGGTGTCACGGTCTGTAAATGTCTATTCCTCAAAAGTATTTGATTTTATAGTGTCGGGATTCATTCCTTAGTAGGAGAATGGGGAAGTGGTTTAGGGTTGGAAGGCTTACTCGCATAGTGCAGGGGAAGTCTTGAGAATTAGGGGGATTCCTAATCTGAAAGAAACTAACAAACAGAGGTGTAATGAACCAGAGGGGCGAATTGCCATAAATTTGTTTGAAAAGACAGAATTATTTATCATTTAAAGATACAAGTGCACTTTACCTGTTGAGAACTCTTCAAAGAACAAGTATATTAACATTATTCTATAACAATCTTGGAAATTCACAATCATTTGTGAGTAATTTGGGGTCTTGGCGACTGTTTTGCCAAAATTATTAAGTGGCTTTAGGGGCGGGGGTGGTGACCTTTAGGGTAAAGGGGTCGCCATTTTGTGAAAATAAATAAACGTCCCCCCCCACGCCTGGTAATTGGCACTGTATAATATTCATATCGAAAGTAGCATTTTATTTTCCAAAATGAAAAGTGAGTATCTTGCTAGTTCTGTCATTTGTCTTTCGCAAATGACCCCAAAGACGTTCAGCTGAAGCGAGAAAACGAAGAAACAAGATAAAGAAATTAGCGCAGAAACGTATACGCAAGCAGTTGAAAGATCAGGAAACTAATAAAATTTGACAGTAAAGATGCGCTTTTCAAAAATGAGATAGGATCCAACCAACAGTTAGCTGCCGCAAAATCTTTTGCCGAAAACTCAAAAACGAATAATATTTTGGCTGAAGCGTTAGTATATGCGGAAATGTTAGGTCAACCTTGCTTTCCATACTTTTTTGAAGTCATCGAAATGTCCCATATAATCATTGAATACGTTGGAAACGCTGTCACCCTTTCTGAATATGTCCAATTTAACAAGCCTGATAACTAGAAGTGTATTTTATCGATCGTTAGGGAGATACATGCTCTTCATAATAAAGGCATGCTTCACAATGATTTCAATTCAAAGAATATTTTGGCGCGCCATTTCAGATATGTTAAAATTATCGACTTTGGAAAGTGTACCTCCATCGACAATCCCATCACATAAGAAGTACAACAAACAGCATAGGAACCTTGCCTAAGAATCCCAGGACCTTCTGTCTCAGTGAAGACAGATATCTATTCATTGGGATATAGTTTAAATTCACTAACACATCTAGTTTCGTTGCCAAAATTTTCTGATATCATTAACTTCATGCTCTCAAAGAAT
>JANSTP010040788.1:0-14655 GCA_025330745.1 Cladonema radiatum
ATTTTTTTTTCAAAAGACCTTCATTGTGAAAGTTTTTCCAGAGAAATGTTTACAAAAAATTGTTTCTTGAAAAAGTATCCCACACTTGAAGAAACTGATTACAAAAATTAAAGAAATGGGATTTATTCCAAAATTTGTCTTGATGTTTCTTTCTCCACGAATGTTTTTTCCTGCAGAATATGCAGTATGTGGATGGCTTCATCCAGAAAGTTCTTTCCAGCAAAATGTTTATATTTTGAAGTTTTTAAAATCAGTGAACAACAACATTATTTCAAACAAATATTAGAAAAACTTACATGAAAACAGCATTTCCAATATATCTTAATTAAAGCCAGAGGCAGCATTTTCATTTCTCCCCAAATTACATACAATATCCTGCATGGTATATTTTTTGGACAAACTTAAAAGTACTTTATGTTGGTAACAATTAGCATTGTACTGAGTAACGACATTGCGTTCCTATTACCATAATTTTATTGCTAGAACCTGCAGGGTTTGATTTATGGAGTGCAGCTAGAGATTTTAGTGCTTTCACCTTGATACGAGTGTAGAAATGATTTAGATTAAGCCACTTAGTTTTGAACATTATACCTCATAAAAGCACACCAAGCAAAATTTATAACAGAAGAATTAACCCTATTAAGATGGGGCTTTTTTTAGGGGGGGGCACCAAAACTAGACTTCTAGAAAGTCCCATGCAATAAAACGTTGGTGAGTTATAAAAGAACCATATTTATCAATTTCAAAGAAAAAAAATTGAAATTTTTTTATAAAAAAAGTTTTTTTGATCTGAGATCGAATCATATCCCTTAGTGATGACGCCATCTTTTTTTTGGAAAAATGTTTTCGCTAAATTGACAGCAGATAAATTTTATTAAAATCTTTCCATTTCTACTTTCAGAACTACTAAAATATTTCCCCAGGTCTTAATAGGGTTAAGAATAACAACTATTATTGAAAACATAAACATATTTGTTAAAATTACACTTCTCTTTTTTGATGCAACTTATTAAATTATCTTTTTGGAATATTCTCTGGCCATCCAGCTAACTAAATAATTTAGGCAGAATAACTACATTCCCTGTATATATTCCTGCATAGGAATGAAATGCTGCCCATTCATTGTTATTTTGAAAGATTTTCTTGACAAGGCATTATCCAGAGGTGCAAGTAAGTGATTTGAGATAATGAAAGACAAAAGTGAGAGTTGCAGTTTAAGTTCAAGGTTTTATGAAATCAAATAGCAATCTGGATTAGTTTTTGGTTATTATTTTCAGCATCTGCTTTTATATGTTAGTATAGGCAATATCTGGGAAAGCAATCAGGCCAAACTTTTAGGAGGGGTGTTAAAAGACTGAGGGGTGAAAAGACTGAGGGGTGTTTAGGGTGGACCAGGTGTTCGAGGGTATTTTTAGGGGCTTCAGTGCAGAATATAGAGAGTTAAAGTTCTTTAAAAATTTTGGCAAATTAAGTTTATAAACAAAATGCAAGTATATATGACAAAGTGTTGTATACCATTTAGAGAAGGATGAAAAACTATGAAAATATTCATGAAACAGTGCTCATTCTAAAACATACTTAAACGTTCTAGAAGAATTTCAAGATTGAGTAATTTGCTGCAAAAATAAATGGACAGGAAAGTTCCTAAAGGTTCAGAATCCTAAAGATTATCCTAGGTAAAAGTAAGCAATGCTTAGTCAACCAATCATTTATTATCATTTTTTCCTTTTTTTCTCATTAGAATCTTAAAGTTAATATACTTATAGAGTCATACAGTGTTATAATGGGAACACAAATTTGGGTCAATAGTCAAATCAGAGCATTGGTCTGGATATGGGATTGCATTTATTCTGCATTTATGATATCACAGACTGTTTTCATGACAACAGAAAAAATTGGATCCATCAGAGAGGCTACCACGTTTGATAAGCAGAGGCAAAGAAGAAAAATGTTTTGAAAATTTTTGAAAATTATGTCTATTTTTAAGAGGGACTTTCCTTTCTTATAGCAATTATAAAAGCTTCACAAAGAATGATAAAACTTGTCAGGAATAAAAGATAATTGGCCTGGAGTTAAGTGGTTTGGGTTAAAAGAGGAAAATAGGTAAACAATTTTGGAAATTTTCAACATTTTAGGTAGCAGTGTAAGATTATAAAAACTCACAAGGCTGTAAATGATCCCAAAGCTAAACATACTACGGATAGCGTTTGAAAAACGTGAAAATGTGGACATAAAATTAGAAAAATTAAACTTAGACAACTGAAGTTAGGAGGTGTTTGCTTTCGAGTAATTCTACTTTAAAGAAAAAACTTACACTGTAACTGCCTTCATTATTGCTATAACAAGCACATTGCATAATTTTTCAGCACTCCATAAAAAGCACTAAGGGGTGGAAATAGCAAAGAGTTATGCATTACTTAAGCTACTGATACTGGTTTCACCATAATTTGTTTTGTCTAAAATTCTGTTCAGCCCATGAAACAGCTAAAACCTGGTGACTTTGACATATTTGACCACATCATCACAAAGCCACATCACTGTGCTGTTGAGGTCAATTGTATTATTTTTCAATATTCCAAATGGTACTTAATAACTACCACAAGTTTTATTCAAGTTGGCAATTGATTATTACTTATTTGAGAATTAAACTATGTTTCCACTAGATGCTCTATTTTGGAAATGTTTCAATAGAAATTCTGGAATTAGTGGGAATAGAAAAGAGAGCATTTCATTTTAATTTGCAAAGCCTGTTCCCACATGCCATGCCATTTCACCTATTAGTTTCATTTCAGAATGGCTTGTAAGTGTTTCCACTAGCAAATTATCGTCATGAAATCAAAACAGAATGATACTTATTCTGCTTAAAAAATCAGAACGGAGTAAGAGCTATCTGTAATGAAAATCTTGCCGTTTCTAAACATTTTGTATTTGAACAGAACCCCTATCCGTAATGATATCAAAATGAAACATACCAGATATCGCATAGTAGAAACATCTTCTTAGCAATTTTTGCTATTGACGCTTCCCAAAAAGCTAAGAACCTACAACAACTTTCCCTCTCTAACCCCTCTCCTCATTTCCTGATTTCATCTGAAATCTTGAGCACATTAACTTTTAGTAGTTTGCAAGACACACTGCAAAACCTTCATATTAAATCAAAAACTTATGCTTTGATGTCACTTCAGTAACTGTACTCAAAATTCAACTTACCACCACCAGGATTGGTGCACATTGGATCATTTTTGAATTCTTCTTGCTCGCATAGTTTTTCATCAATGTCTTCCAATGGGTCTAGAGAAAGAAATAACGATTAAAAAAAAAGCCAGAAAAGAGAGAGTATACTTGATTTTACATAGGTTGCAGATAAGTGCTTCTTTTCTTAATTTGTTTCAGCTTAGCTTCTGGAAGCTCCCCCCTTAATCCTCCAAAATTGTTTTCTATCTTTGTTTTATTTCTAAAATTGACTGAAAAGAAGTACTCAATAGATAGTTATATCACGAAAAAAGGAGCAGGTATCACCAGGATAAATTCATCTATAAGCCATTCTTTTCCTTGTTTAAAACTATAATCATTAGACAATTATTGTATTCTTTTCTACAAGATGTGACATTCTTCGAGTATATAAAAAGAAGCGTCTGCAGAATAGGAAAAAATGGGCTATTAACATGAAATATTTCTCGATTTCAGATAACATAAACCCAGTGATCAAGCATGAAGCGAATAGAATAAAAAAATAATTTAGCATACTGACTGATACTGACTAGAAAAAAAATCTACATAAAATGTGTATTTATGAAAAATGGGAAAAATTCTGCCTTTTAGGTTTGGCTTAACCTTGCAGATTTAGTATCATAACTGAAATACAATATCAAGAAATAAACACTTACAATGTTTAGCATAACTGAGTTATTGTAGTTTCAAAATTCATCAATGGAGAGATTTTACAAGAACTAGCCATAACTGAGTCGTCTTGCTTTTTTAATTCGTAAACAAATATATTATTAACAAATACAAATTTTAACTTCCATCATACATTATAGTAAATACACACTATATTTGATGTTAATTTCCGTTGAATTCAGTTTGAGTATCTCTTTACAAATTGCAACAAGGTTGAAGACATGGTTGCAAAATTTACTTGCCTGTTTTTATAAGAGCCACCATACAAATCGAAAATCAAAATTCAGAAAAGGGAAAATGGTTCGTATTTCAAGATTTTCAAGACCTTAGATGGAGTGTTTCATGATAAGTATACATTCATTTTTTTCAATCCATATTTTATGGGGCTTTGTATATTCGGTCCCCGCCTCAAACTTAGGCAAACACAAACACTCAATTGATCTAAAAAACACAGTTGTCCATTCATTCCCTTCTAAAACGTTCATGTTTTAACTTTCTCCTTCTTCTCTTTGTTACTTACTTACCTGCCTTTCCCTCTATAGAACTTTGTTTACAAGTACCATAGTATATGTTGAATGTTTATTTTGTGTCGATACATACCATTTGAACTTGACAGCTAGTATCAATGGAGCAGATGAACAATACTCGCCTAGTGCACCTGGTCGTACTTACAAATATATTCATAATATTTAAATTAAGGACACTGACAGGGAAACTCTGAGTTTTTCTTCAATCCACTTTTTTCGTGTAAATCCAAAATTTTTAGCTAAACTGACTTAAACTTATTAAAATTACTAAGGTTAAAGAATTCGAAAAGGTAAAAACTTAATAATTAAATATTGACAAAAATCTCTTTTTATGTTTTGAACTCGCAAGGGTTGTCTTTTTAATATTTTTCTTTGTTTTTTTGTGAAGGTGTTAAGCACGGTAATATCAATGGAAATGTAATACAAATTTTTTTTTTGAGGCTTTACTTTTTTGGAAATTTCCGGAAACGTCTCAAAGCTTCTTAACTTCAAATAAAAAACCTTTACAAGGTTATGCAAAAAATTGGAGCACATTTCAATAGGCAAATAATTTTTATAATCAAAAATAATCAAATAATCAAAAATAAGTTTCAATTTTTTCAGAGCAGCATACACCTTGTAAGAGGGAGAAAGGTAAAAGTGGCATAAGAGAGGTAAAATTTAATTTAATGTTTAAAAAATGTTATAAGAAGATTCATTTCTCATTCTTCTGACAATAGACTATTGAATCTACTATGTTATTGCATTGTTTCGGGGACTGAGAGAAACATCTTTTAAAATTTTTCCTCTACAAAACGTATATGGAAAAGTCAATACACATGTGAAAACCTTTTACTTCAAAATTATTCCTTTTCAATAATTTTTGAATGGATTTGAGAAGTTGTAAAAAAAACGTATGTTAGAGTGCATATTATATATTTACAGCGTGTTGTTTTTATGGAAACATGAAGCACTTAATTTTTTTAGAACTTTTTTTTTTTTGGGGGGGGGGGGTTTGGGAAGTTTTATGGACAAATTGACTGGAATTTGTGGCAGAATTGGATTATTCAACAGTCCCTTTACACACTCATATAAAAACTTCAAAATATGTTTTTTCTCATTTTTTCCTCATCAGTATCCTTAATGAATCCTTGCTCCAGTTGAAATGATGATTATGGTTTGCATTGTAAGTGACCACCATAAAATTGCCATATTCAATGATGGAAGGACTCTTTTTAAAGAAAAAACCATCAACTACCACTGCTGAAACTATTTTGATTTTATGATTAGATTTATTATTATTACTATTATTATACATATGAGAGTATTATTTTTTGGTCCTTAGGGGCGTGACTTGATATATTTGCTCTTCTCAACAATTTATTTTCGTAATTTGAAACTGTCGGATGACTAAATGGTTACCCTACTGCATAATTCAATTGGACCTTATATAACATTCTAACAATATTCACCTTCTTTTCTATTTCTTTTCTTATTTTTCAAAATTTTAATATTATCAAACATGGGTATTGATATTTCTGTAATTTTTTCTTACTTATTTAAATGCATAAGGTAGCAGGAAGATTAAGCAATGTATGAAAACAAACGGGAAAGTAAAAATTCATTTCTGAAAAGAAATTGAATGACTATAGAAAATATAATCTACTATTTCAAAATTCTTAAACAATATTAAAACATTAACCTAGTCAATAGAAGGATGCTTATTGATTAACTGATTAATTTATCATTATCATTAACCAATCATTAACATGCAAATAGAAGTATGGAAAGAAAACTTACCCATGCACTTTTTCTGTTTATGATCACAATACCAAACACCCTCACAATCCTCATCTGTGATACATTCTAAAATGAAAGAAAACTTTTAGATAAAAAGATAATTTCTAGCTTACACTGAACTTGCTTCTGTATGAGAAAAAGTTTAAGGTTCCTTTAATTAAATAATTCCCAATTTTCTGAACATAATAAATACTAAAATAAAAGAACTTGGCTCAAGTAAAAAAAAAAGAAGGGAGGTAAAATATTATTGCAAATGGCATAGTTTCTCCAAACTGTTTGCCAGAGAATTGAATATAATAAGGATCTAATGAATTGTGATCCAATGCTAATAAAATTGCTAACAAATCTTGCAGATTTCTAAAACATTTGAGATCTAATGTTGTAATGAGTCTAATATTGTTTATTTGAACCGAATGAGAGACTCTACTCATAGCCCATGATGAACCAGATTACATTACCATTGGTTAGTTTACTTTGATTTTTTCTTCGGATTTGAGTTCTGTTTTTTCTTTGACTAAATTACTGAATGTTTTTCACAAAGAGAAAAAATAAATAAAAACATTAAATGACCCAATCTTCATGATCTTACTTTTAAGTCCATAAACAATCAACAAAATTAAAGTTTAAATTATAATATTTAATTTTCAAGAAATTTCATCTACTATTACTGGAAATAATGGACATAAATTTCTTCCCAAAATGACCTAGCTTATGATGTTCAGAAGCAGGGAAAATTACTTTATTTAGAAAATTAGTTTTCCACTATCATCTCAATTCACAAATTTGGAGAAATTATTTTTTCAGAATTGAATCATACCAGGTTTGTATAAAACAACTGGACAAACAATTTGAAAATTTTTAGTCTCATCAAACCTATAATATCGTGCTCAAAAGGGGTACATACAACAGACAACTTGATTTAACAAAGCAAAAAAAAATATTAATAGAAATCTACGATGGAAATCAACTTAATTAACCCTATCTGAGGCAAGGGGGGGACCTATCGAAAAATGATGACATCATAACTCTTTTGGTCACATGACGACGTCAAATGGTAGCAAGTAAGTTGAAGTTTTATTGGTCCAAGTTTGGTTGCCATTGATTTAGTACAACTGGATTTATGAGTGGTCAAGTGAAAAGCCTCCTCCTGCTTATCCTAAGTTCAAAAAAGCCTGCCTCAGATAGGGTTAAGTATACAAGTTAATGTCTATTTAAAATAAAACACTGAATACATGTGAATACATGCTACATACATGTGAATACATGTGAATACATACTACTGAATACATGTGAACAAAAAATCAATCAGAATTGAAGTCGGGAAACATTTATTGAAATTAAAAAATTTGACTAATGAAAGTACCAGTTACTTCTTTACTCTATTACTCCTGCTATAATGGGCCATAACAACTCACCATAATTTAATGGTACCTAAAATTTTGAAACTCAATCTTGGAAATAACAATTATTTCAGCTGTTACTTCATAATTTTAAACAACTAAATGACAAAAGTATGCCATTATTTCTTGCGTATTTGCTTTTTTATGAATTTAACAAGGTTATGCTGATCTTGATAGCATAGATATTATTTGTTTATCTAAAGCTTTCTGGGCTTTAAAGCTCTCTCACTGTCTATTCTCTCTGTTGGAACTGCTCATAGATAATTCTGTCAAAAAAGACTAGCCAAGTCCTAGAAACACTGCTCCCACTATTAAAAATCACTGAACAGAATATTAATAAGTTTTTTTTGAGCATTATTGATCTTAATCATTTTTGAACACATTCAAATTTGTATATTTTAAAATTCATTTCAAAATTTAAACATCGATGAAGAGGTAACTTTTAGAGATCTAAAGAAAATCTAAGAATACCTATAGGAATTTCTTTCTAAGTTCATACCAATACCAATCCACTTTTTCTACTAATATATTGAATATTAGAATACTATGAGTGCATCAAATTCAATAATTTGAAAAATGTTAAGATGTAAAAATCAAATTCTTGGAAAGCTTTGGATAATTCATTTATGGAAAGATGAATCATAAAAATTGATAGCAGTATTGATATCAAATATTGGAAATATTTTATGAATACAAATTTCAACAAAAGTACTGAAATTTATTTATTTAAAAATTCAATGCCAAAAAAAATTTAGAAGTTAATTTTGAAGTGTCTATAGTATGGTTTATGATTTCAGGTTCTACACAATTTTTGCTTTGAAGTTAACTTTGAGTGTAAGTAACTATAAAAATATTGGCAAATCCCAATTGATCCTGAAAAGAGTTGCCTGAAAAAAGAATTTTAAAAACATTATTTTGGCATTATTTTGGCAATAGTTTAAAAAAACACCTATTCAATCTCCAGCAATAACTTACAATCTACAACCTAAAAATCAAGATATATATCTCTTAAAGTTTCTATCTACATCAATTAGTTACACCATTAACTTATAGATAACTCTATAATATTTTCTAGCATCTTTTCTAGTCAACATGAGTGGATTGGCTGGCCTTTTAGACATCAAAGTCCCCAAAAGACTTGATTGTTATACCCGCAATGCTTCGATTAAGTGTCCACCCTGTAGTTGAAAATATAGAATAAGCGTCCACCGCCCACCATTCAAGCTTCAGAAATAGAAGCTTTATCATAATTTTGGATGAAAATATTAATGATAGTCTAGGAAAATTGGCAACAAAATATTGAATTGGTAGAGCTGTTTTATTTTTACTTCCAATATTGTTTTTTTTTTTAAGAATAAGAAAAGAGATTTTTCAATCAAAAAGATTTTCATTAATTTCCATGTTTTTGAATTGCTTTCAAATCTATTTTTTAAAATAAGATCCCTCATATAAGTGCTCCACTTGAATAAACCCTCATCCAAAAGCCTTAAAAATGCTATAAGCACCTAGGCGCTTAATCAAGGCATTACAGAATTCCATTACTGTAAAAAGATATACAAAGAACTGGAGTTTCGAGATGAGTGAGTGAGTGCATTTCATCACTATAAAAAATAAAACCATAAAAATACAATCCATCAATGAAATAGCTATTTATACAAAAAATAAACAGAAATGAAATTGAAAATACAGAATGGTGAGACACGGATAGCACAAAACAAGACAAAAGTCCAGATTTCTATTGTGATCCCTTGGGTAAAGACAAATGTAAACATGTAAAAAAAAAAAAAGAATACGTAAATGCATAAATGAAAAATAGATGAATAAAATAAACAAATAAATAAATAAATAAATAAAATAAAAAAATAATTAGGTATTAGAATCACTTAATACTAGTTCCTTCATCTGAGCAAAATAATGGTCCTTAATTGTATGCTTAAAAGCATTAACGCTCGGGCAAACAGGCAATACAGGCAGGCAAAGATATACAAGCCAACCTTTATAAGATGATCACTCTGGGGACTATAAAAGATTGATCTTCTTCTTAAAAATGTCTGTGCACATTACACAAACACTACAACTATGCAACTATAAGCAACAACACAGCCCATCTTAAAAAATGTGTCTTTAAAAAGCTAGGAGAGAAATTTGCTGTGCGTTCTTTGAACAAAAAGCTGTATAAGAGTATATAAGCTGGAGTGCATTACAAACGTATGCAAACACAAAATCTTAAAGATCGTAGTATTTCTGATCTTCCAGTAGAATAAATGGAACTTGGGCTTTACTTGGTTAATTATTAACCAATCAAATATCACTGTTTCATTATCTACTGGAAGACAGACTATTTCAATTTAAATGCTCTTAAAAACACAACCATTAATAAATGGGCTGCAAAAGCTTACACTATTGCCTACATTACTTATTTTTAACAGAAAGTTCTAAGAAAGGGGTATCATAGAATTTGAATTAAACTTTGATCTTGTATGTATTTCAAACTTTTGATTCCCAGTATAACATCTGAATGATAGTAATCAATCAAATACCCCAGAATGACAGTACTCAAGATTTTTATTGAGTATTCGATTTTTTTGTTTTCTCAACTAGAGTTCTGTGTGCCAAAATTTATAACGCAAAGTAAGCTCCTATTTATTAACTTTCTCTACGTACTTAAAGAGCATAGCATACTGATTGCATCATCAACCTTTTTTCTCTTTCCTTGAATAACATTCTTTTTTAAAAAAAAAAAACACCAAAAGACAAGCGTATCATGTTAAGAAAACAAAAAATTAAAAATTACCCATACATTTATAACATTATAGCACTTAATTTTCTGATTTTTATTCTGTTTCACTTAAGAATCTGTACTCATTTACCAAAATTCATAATATGCCTCAATTATAAGACGTACAAAGCTTTGAATAATTAACCATTCCAACATGCATGATAAATTTTCCTTATTTCCAAGAACTGAAATAACCATCGGGCATCGGAAATTTCTGACTGAAGTTTTAAAATTCTCAATATGTAGAGTCATATAAATTCTGGAAATGTCCAATAGTTTTCCTCTTATTCTATAAAAACTAGGTCACATTTTATTAAAATAAACAAGATCTGATAAGAAGTAACATCAAGTAAGAAGAAATTTTTCGATAAATATTAATAATTTTAGGTGTTTTTTGTTGAAGCAAGTGTTTTCACAAATTTTTAATTTCTTATGCTCATTTTAAATAATGAGATTTTCAGTATGAACAGGAGAATTTACTTATTTTCTTAAATCTTTTAAAAGGCAGACATATTTAACAAAGGCAGACATGATCTAGTACTTGAAAGGGCTAAAATAACTGCTTAAAAGAGTCTTTGTAGGGAGCCATTGAGAGTGACAAAAGATGCTCGCCGGTAGAATTTTTCATTATTTCAGTCCCTAATGTTGTGGCCTGAATACATTGAGAGTATGCTAATCACTATGAAGCTTGAAGCTGTCTAGGTATGACTTCAATGTAAGTACAATATACTTACTTGATAACAACTCAGTGTTGATGACACTTACCTTGTGTTTCGTCATTAATTTCATCGGATGGCTTCAATTTTGTTGCAATTTCATTAAGGTCTTCTTCCAATTCTTTTAACCAATCTTTAGCATCTATAATTTCAAACAGAATGATGATGTAATAATGTGCATATTTGAATTGCACAGTTAATGTTTTTCATGTATGAATGCATGGAACACCACTTAACAAAGTAAACTTGCACTCGCTTTGCAATAGTGGGAGATTTAAAAAGGATTGACATTTAGAAAAATAATAACATATTTGAATAACTTTGCTTATCTTATTTTTTCATTGCTGTTAACATACATACAGAATCTGTATTTCAGTGCAAATTGAATTAAAAAAAAAAAATGAGTAAAGATTTGTACATTTTGGACGCACAGAGTTCAGAAATGTATGGATTCCAACAGAGAGCGGGTAATTTACACGGAGCTAATAAATTTTCTTGAAATGTTCAATACCTTGTATGTGGCTCATATAACCAATAACGAGTTTTGGATTTCAGATTAAAATAAAATTTTATATTTTTTTGTGCTACTTGCACTATTGCTATTTTTATTTCCATTCCTTGTCATTTATCTATAGTAAGAAGACAAAAAGCCTAAGATATATTTTTGTGGGATTTCCTAAAGATAGACCCTTGAAGGACATTTAAGTTTGTAGTGAAAAGTGATCCTTTCAAAAAGTAAATATACTTTTGCAAATAACTATTTGAAACTACCGCAAATAACTACTGGCAGACTTTGGAGAAAAATTTAAAACAAACATTATTTAATTGACTACCATCGTCAATAGTAGTAAAAGCCTTTTGTAGGTCAATCGCAACCATCCTTGTTACAATTTCATTGAAACCTTGCCCTGGAGAACTTTGTTATTCAGATGATTCAAGAAAGTGTGCATTGAATGTTTGAAATTGAATTTGAATATGAATTCACTACTTGAAAAAAATAGATATATAAAAAATCATAAATGGAAACCATGCTGACATGACCATAAAATGGGCCTTAATAGTATGGTTCCCACAAGTATCTAAGTACACAAATAAAATATAAATAACGCAATCTTTATTGAAAAAAAGAACAGAAATTTTCCTAGGTTTCTGAGGTTAAATTGTATTTGTAATTTCAACAACGAAGGATGCAAAAAGATTATAATAATGAAGAACAAAAGAATGAAAGAAAGTTAAAATTTGAAAAAAATTGAAATTGAAACACTTTGCAGTTAATAAATCAAAGCAAAGCGATGGGTGGTTGCTCAAGGACAGAAGGCCATGCTAATGTGTAATCTCTAAAAAAGCCTAGGTTCTAGGTTCTTTCAACTTAAGACTTTATTACTATCTAATAAGACTTTTTTTGTTAGAAGAGACAATAAAACTTGATTTTTTTTACATTTGGGTTTAGTTTGTTGGCAACAAGCCACAGATTCAATTTTTCCAAATTATAATTTATGATTGACTGAAGGGCTGGTTGCACTCATATAATTTTCGTTATAATTCAAATATAATTCGAACTATAGTGAAATAATATATTATAAAAAGTATCAGTGACGTATAAGGCGCTATAATTTATCAGTAATTTTACGTTCTCACCTGCTTATAATTTGGCTATAATTTGGAATAAAATCAAACTCGTTTGATTTTATTCGTAAATTATAGTTGAATTATAGATGAAGTCTTTTGTTTTGCATAAAAGAATTGATGAAGCATTTAATAACTATTATTTGATATATATACAATGCTTATTATGACAAAAGTTCATTGGAAAGCTATCATAAAAAAGATAACTCGTGAAAGAAAGGGAAAAAGTGTTTTCTACTTTGCGAACGAGAGATTAAGTTTTAAGTTTTCTTTCAACATGTTTCTTTTTTTAAACATGAATTTTAACAACTTTCCTATAGACGAATTAATCATGCAGTTTGAATGGGGACACAATATTATGGTATATGCTCTTGGATTTTCTGCTTTGCAACCAAGTTTTAACCCAAATTAACCAACATCTTGATTTCTTATTTTCTTTTAATATATGAATCAAATACACAACCTAAAGCAGGAAGCAGGAGAAGTAATCCTCGTCGATTTGAAAATTCATTCTTAATATGACTCCAAATATGATTGTTTATGATTTATTGTTTTTTTAAATGTGGTTTTTGTTTTTATTCACAAAACTATTGAAGTAAATTTTCTTCACTATAATTCACTATTATTTTACAATAATTAGCTATTATTTCACTGTAATTCGAATTATAACCAACTTATAGCGAAAATTATATGAATGTAACCAGCCCTTGAGATCATCAAACAGACCTACAATAAACAGGAATCATCTACAAATAAGGCCACATGTAGTTGAAAGTTCGTTCATAGTCACTCAAGCTACGAAAAGGAAGATGCAGAATGCGGTGATTATTTAATTATTTTACAATACTTTAAATACTACTTTATCAAAAAACTTAGCTTCTTTCTATTCATATAAAATATATAGCGTTCACTTACAATAATATAAAAACATCCTTGGCACTGGGGGACGTATTATATCATGAACCCCAAACACGAAACCCAAGCTTCACACACGAAGGTGAATCTTAAAGGCTTAAACTTTTGTGCCTCAAACTCTCTTGATGTCAACATTCATACCAATGGGCGTTGTGAACTCGATCAAGAGAGGCCTTATACGATACCATGAAAAAATTGAATGTTTACTAACCTTGAACCACCATATATAAGGTGTTACGAATCTTGATTACGAGCCATTTTCCCTCTTCATAATCATGGAAATAGAAATATAAAAACAGGTCAGTAAACTTGAATTTTTTCTTTTAACCTTTTCCTTTTGTATATGTACTTCTCTTTGATCTTATTATTTAATCTTTTGAATTATGTCTACACATACGAATAAATATAAATAATCATCTCCTTGCGCATTAAAAACTTTTCTCCAACTTTATTATTTTTCCTTCGTTAATAAATTCATTTGTTTATAAATTAGTTAAAAAACCAAATGGCCGTGGTGTCATGATTTTTTACTTCCTTTATGAATTAAAAAACCAAAACGGCTCAGTTATCATGCTTTTTTCATTGATAGATTTTGAAACTGAAGCGGCTCAGCTGTGCTAACAATATAAATGTTTATTTCTTGATTTAGTATTTCGGTTCTAATACCAATTTTCAGTTTACTTTGATTAACAATCTAAAACTCAAAACCGCCCGTTTTCATGAATTGAACAAAATCGCTTTTTCGGAGCACCCAAGCTCTTCCATGAGCTGCAGATTTCTGTCCCAGCATGGATGTGCATCCACCCGTAGTGACGATGTATATTGCAGATTGGGAGCTTCGGCTGGTCTCTATTTTGAGGGGTGTCTGGTGGCACTGGTTCGTAGCTAACATTCAGGTCACCCCCAATTCATTCAGTATACATTGAATAACAGGCATAAAAACAGGCATATAGTAACAGAAATTCAAAAAGCTTATGGACTGAAGGCTTTACACACAGTGAAAGCCGTAGTTA
>JANSTP010040899.1:0-14653 GCA_025330745.1 Cladonema radiatum
TGACAACATGCGAATGAATGAATGAATGAATATATATTTGTGAAACAACACCAAAAAAAAAAAAACAAATACAAAATAATATTCTCATAACATTTGCTGTTTCAAAGGGGCACCAAAATATGTACATAATCTAAGGGGCTCCTATACACATAAAAAATTAAATAAACAAAGGTAATAGTAATAATAAAAAAAGAACAAAAAAACACACACACAAAAAAAAACATACACACAAAAAACAAACAAAAAAAATCAATTTAATAGAAAAAAAACACGTTGGGTAAAAAGCAGTATCAGCAAAACAGGAAAGTAGATAATATAAAGCAGAAATTTCTTGAATATAAGAATTTAAAAACTCTCGTAGTATATGCTCTTTATTTTTCTAAGAGAATCAACAAATGATTTGTAGGTTTTTTTAGGTGATTTTAAGGTTTTTTTCGCTTTTGTACGGGCAATACATGTAAAATATGTCATTTTTTGATGATAACGTCATCACGTGAAAATCACGTGACCAGATGTAACCAATATTTAATTATTGAAAAGGTCTGAGGTTTAATTATATCTGTGCAAAATTCATTTCATTTCCTTGAGTATTAGAGATTTTAACCTGGGGGGTTAGTTTTTGCCCCTCCCCCCCTGCCATCCATCTAACGTCCATAAAAAAGACCATCCAAAATAGGGTAAAGATTTTTTTCGTCACATGGTTTTCCAAACAAAAAAATTTGAAAATGATTTTTAAAATTAATGTTTTCCTTTTAAAATCTTGGCAACTGATATAAAATGGGCAGTTAGCTACTTTGGCTATCTGTAAAAGGCTGACTGGACTCAGCTGGCTCGCAGGAAAGGCAACGGACTCCATGGAGTCAAAGGGAAAATTTATTTCACGGAATTTCAAAGAGACTTCCATTTTTTTTCCAGTTTATTTCAATAGGTTACTTCACCCGATTCGCTTTGACAGTGAGCATAAACTACAGTTACGGAGGCTCTTTTCATCGACATCCGTTTATCTTGAACTGTCACGATCTTAGATGCTTATTCCATTCCCCTAAATGATTTTAAGGCTGATGCAAATTTGAGATCTCAAATTTCGTATCCTTGACAGAATTTTAATGGTGTAACAAAACAAAGTTTCTCTTAGATATTTCATTTATACTTCATAAAAAGGCTTTAAAGGCTGTTTCCTAAACTCTGCCAAGTTTTGCAAGTCTTTTCGTTAAGTTACTCGCTACTCTATTTTCTTGCAAAAAATAATATTAAAAAAGTGGTGCGCATGTAGTTTATTATTAATTACAACAGCATTATTTACAACATAATATTTACGATATACGTTGGCACGTATAAGGCACGAATGGCGTGTATGGCACACAGGGCACGCAGACACGTATGGCATGTAAGGCACATGGGGCACGCAATTTAGCAGACTCTGCATCAACATTGTAAAGGAATCAAAAGAGGTTATAATTTAGTTTCACGTTGTTCCAAGTTATATTATTGGAGTTACTAGCGAATAAACACCCGCTCCCACCCCCTTGGGAGAATAGGGTTATGGCGTATAAATGGCATTTTAACAACTACAGTGCAAGACTATATTCAACATAGTTCCAAGACTTTATTCAAAATTAACGTTTGAACAATTCAAAATATAAAAACACAGACACAGATACGGTGATTATAAAGATTTTTACTTCATTTCCAAAATCATTTATACCTTAACACATGCACAACAGCAAGCCTCTCACCATTGCCACCAAACAATGGTCGTTTGAGATTAATATAGGACTGGCAAATTTCGCGTAGATGACGATGCATCTCCAAAATCGAGGATATTTGATGGCTGGGTGGTATTTACTATATCCTAAAATAAAAATTAAATTTTAGAACTAAATTCCCTTGAATAACATTTTGTCAATAATTTTTCTAATAAAAATTTGTTTACCCTATTAGAAGCAGGCTTTTTTGGCCTGCGGGGTCCGGCGGGGTCAATTTTGAAGCCCCTCTCATTTCCAGATAAAAGGCAGATGCCACTATTTAACTATACCAAATTATAGAACACTTTCGAACAAAATTTAAGCAGAAAAACAAAATGATGACCCGAGACGTCATTGATTTACCCGAGAGGCCCTGTAAAAACCTGAAAAAATCTGAAAAACCAAGAAAAACGTCATTTTGACGACGTGACGTTACTCTGACGGCGTATAAATGACGTCAATATGTTGCACCTTCTTTGTACAAAAGAAAAAGCATATTTCATGCCCAAACTCACTCCTAACGTAATATCACAAGGATTTATATGAAAAATTTTGTTCGAAAATTTATGGGGTGGCTCAAAACAATGGCCTCTGGACTAGGGGAGTCGATTTATTTATGGCTAATTTTTTTTCATAAGGTTTCTAATAATAAGGTTTCTTATTATCTCGAGTTATAGCAGAAAAACCACGGGTGGGTCCTTGATCCCCTCCCCTGGACCTGATAGGGTTAAAAGCCAGCACGAATACATTAAAACTAAGTAGACCGAGAGTTACTAAGAAAAGTTTCATGGGGGCAAAAATCAGGCTGAATATTAAATTTTGGCAGAAAACATTTAATAAAATGTCAACATTCAATAACAGAGTTGCAAATAAATATATTATTACAATTATAATGTCCCTGAGTTATCCCCTGGAAATCTTACTCTCATTGCTGGGCTCTTCATTAGTCCACATAACTTCAATCGACTTGGATAAAGGCAAGTATGAGCACTCAAAGAATGAGTTTGATTTAACGGATTTTGTTCTTCTACAGGTTTTACAACTCCTGAAGGAAAAGAAAATGAATTTACAAACACGTTTCCAGCTTAATTATATTCATCCTAGTCGAGCATGGACATTTTCAAATTTTTCAACAAGCTACTAAAGTTTTTCAGTTGCTCCACAAGGTAGAAAAAAAATAAAATGAAAATAAAAATACGTTGAGCACAATATCCTTCACTTAGGTTATCAAATTTTTTATATGTTTGTTTTTTACATAGACATATAAACGACATATACGTTCATGATTTTTCTGAGTGCTGATTTTTATCCAGGCTTTCCCTACAAGAGTTTTTGGGTTTGGATTTATGTAAAATTGGACTATTTTTTGTCTTTAGAAAACAGTAGCCATATAGGGAGAATTTAAAAAAGTCTAAAAGTACGAAAAAGTGTGAATAAAACTTACCATTATAGTCTTGTACCAACAAGCTCCCGTTCCTTTTCTATATGACTGTTCGAGCACTTCTTTAGATTGCCGTCGAGAATCCCAACATCTCAAGGGCTTTGCAAACTTTTATTTAGCAAGAGTTTTGCCTCCTTTATTATTGCTGTTCAATATTATTTATTTTACTTAAGTGTTCCTGTAAGGTTTTCCTTCAATGCCAGAATGATGATTAATGTTTGAACTTCCTATATCAACGTTTGTCACGTGATTTTGAAAACATTACTTGTTCATATATTTTACAATGGGTCACATTTTCATTCTGAAGTCAGACAAATAACCATACATATTATCTTCCTGCCTAAAAACAACAGGTAGGTTCGTAAAATTTCAATTTAGTTTACTGGTCTTTATTGTTTCATTCTTCAATTTTTTAGAAATTGCAGAACTATTTCAGACAAATATCCGTTGGAAAATTTCTCACTATCTAATTTATTTCCGGTCACTTGACATGTCCTTTAATATCTGGTAATTGAAAGTCTTTTATCAAAATATTTATCTAAGTAACGCAATCACCACCAAGAGAAATTGCAGTGAGCATTATTAAAGATGCAAAACGTCAGAGCATATAGGCAACATTTTATGCACAGGTGGGCAACCAATTCATATGATTCATTTTTTTCGAGGTTACGGTTTTGTTAGCAAACAAAAAATTTGTCCCACCTTCAACAATTTAAGGAATTTAGAACGGCATTTATGTCCTGATAAATTTGGATGGTAAGTAAATACGAATTTTTTTCGTTGTTGTTGTTGTTTTTGGATAGTTGGATAAAAGAGAGGCCGAAATCTATGAGAGAAAAATATAATGAAAAATAGTAAAATAATAATAAATGTAAATATTACTGTAAATCAGATGTGTAACGACATTATTAGACATTTATCATTATAAACTATTTTTAGACATGTATCTAAAACTACGTTTTCCGTTTATCGAGCAAGTCTTTATTGTCAAAGATCTATACAAATAGTGATCAACATGCATAATCTTTGGCATGATGATAGATGAACAGAAGATAAATAAATATATAACAAAAAATGGTGTCCAAAAAGTGAGACCATCTTCATTTAACTTCTCCCTGACTCTGAAATAATGAAAACGGGCAAAAAACCAGTACAATGGATATTTTCCCACATTAAACTTAATTTCATACATTTATGCATCAGACCTCCGAAAATACTTCCAACCTGATATAACCAAACAAAGTATTTCTTGAATCGAAAAAATGCAATTGAAGCCTTTTTTCAAAGATTTTCGTTCGAAAATCGTGTTACTGAAATTAAGCCTCCCTGCACCAACTTCCCTCCCCCATTTTTTTTCCTACCAATTATTCCAGATTAGACTGTATTAAAATTCATCAAAAATTATAATTAAGTACTACGGGGCTTACCAAAAAATTTTTGACAGGGGGTCAAATAGGATTAAAAACGATTATTTTCGCATTTTATATTACTGTTTTCGCACCAATAAAATGTCAAAAATATAAATATTTTTTCAGATCTACTTTAAGGATTGTTTTATGACGCTGAAAAGGTGAAAGCGAGTAACCTCTCCGATTTTTACAGAAAAAGCTGAAATTTCCGTTTCACTAGACATATAGAAAATAGGGGACAATCGTATTTTAAAAATGTTGTATTATCTCCGCAATATTTTTTCTTTGGTGACCGAATTCAGCACTTTTACACCTCAAATGATTCTCGAAATTATTGTGTCAGTTGATATGGCAACAACTGTCGACACCATCAAAAAGCTGAAATTCGAAATTGGCCTGCCTTCAGTCAACAAAAAAGGGCACATAAATAATGTAACAAATTCTGATAAATTATAAGCCATTTTGTAAGCTTGGTCGCTATAAATCATTGGGTCATCAAATAGCCATAACGTTATGAAATGGTTTTAATAACTCCAAATGGTATAACACTGACAGTCGTATCTTCTACTATTTTGACGGTTCGTTGCTATGGTGCAACAAATAAAATCGAAGAAATGCTAGTTTTAAACATTTTGTATAAATCTGCAACTGATAAATTTTACCGATTGTACCGATGACAAGATCATTAAAATTATGCAAGGCGTGGATTCTATCATATATCATGAAAATTGAACTGCGCAAGCAAGCCAACTCCCTTCACAAGCATCGTGCAACGCTAATTACAACTATTGTTAATGAGCTTGCATCATATGCTATATATATTTTTTATAAAGTTATTTAATCTGCTTTGTCTGCTTTGTTTTAATTTTGTAATTAGTGATAACTTTGTAAATAGTGATAAATTACGATAATTAAGTTTTCAGAAAAAGAAGAAAATTATATTTTGAAAACCTAAAACTATCTTTCGGGGGAGAAACGGAAAAGTCAAAGTTAAAATAAAGAAAATCAAATTTTAAATGAAAAAACTAATATTTGAAAATCAAAAAATAAAATTTCAATTAATTTGAAAGAGAAAGTCAAAAATATAAAAAAATGGAAATAAAAAAATACAGAAAAATTTCTGGAAAAGTTTTAAAAATAAAACTAAATACGCCTTAGTACCCAGCTCTCAATAAGTCGCCATGCATGTGCGCGTAATCCTGCGTAGCTCGGTTGCAGCTTAAAAACACGTGGAATTTCATTGAGGAGGCTGTTCCAGTTCCATTTGAAAAGACTCAACATTTAGCTTCTAGAAACCACCAACATGGCGATTGCTGATTGTCTTGGGTGTATGTAAGAGACTATGGCTAGGTTATTAAGTAGTGAACTATTTGTGCTTTTTTAACTGCTTATTTTTTTTAACCAGCTTAAGATAATAGGTAAAATCTGATGACAAAAATGTAAGCCAGCAGCTATGGACACTACCTAGAGAATCAGAGGGGTAGGATACTGCAATATCGCCTAAAATCTCTTGACTCTGTCTTCAATAAGGTTCCTCAGGTTTGACTCTTTGAAAGAATCTAGCAGGCTATATATAGCTAGGCAAGTTACTGAGTTTAAATAGCTATATACAAATGGCCTTAGCTATATATATACACTGTATACAAAGATACCATACGACAAATGTTTTGAGGTCTTAAACAATATCATTGACTTTTGTTTTAATGGTGGAGATAAGCAATACATTAAAACTTCGAGAAGTTATGCCCAGTGGATTAAAGACAAACCAATAAATGAAGCTTGTTTTGACAAAGACTCCCTGAAAAATGCTGTGAAATATTAGATTTCTTATAGTTTTTCACGATAGGTAAAGTCGTTTTTAGACTAACAATTGGAATCCCTATGGGATGGGAACCTGCTCCGTTCTTTGCCAATTTGTTTTTACACCATTATGAAAGTAAATGGATAAATGAACTTAAAAAAACAGATATAATCACTGCAAGAAAACTATCTAATTTATTTAGCTTTATTGATGATTTGGCTGCAGTGAATGATGACAACATATCTTTGGAAAATGTTCAGCATATCTATCCACCAGAACTTGATCTTACGAAAGAGAACTTAGGAAGCAATAGTGCCACATTTCTTGACTTAAATATTCAAGTTGAAGGGAATCAATTCGATATTTCTCTATATGATAAAAGAGATGACTTCAACTTTGAAATAGTAAGAATGCCTTTCAAATCTAATAATATCCCAAGTTAAATGTTTTATAACACTATTACTGCAGAACTATTGTGCAGAGCGAGAGCTAGCAGTAATATTGATAACTTTAAAGCAGCTATTAGTCCACTGCTCTTCAAAATGAAGAAACAAGGTGCTAAAGTACATTAACTGAAATCATCACTTAAAAAATCTTTTCATAAAAATCAGGATGATTATTCTAAAATAGTAACATCTTTTGATTCCTTTACCAAGTTGATATCTTAGCTAAAATAGTTATTCAGGTCTTTATTCTAAGGTAAAGCCACTGTAATGCAGATAACCAGTGATACGTCTCTCTGTCAACCTTAAATAAATTCTGGAAATGTCTACGTCCAGCAAGGTTCGAGGAGACGAGGAGTCGAATCTAACTCATCACACATTATACCGATCTTGTCGTTCTTTGTGTTTCAGTGTTTTTTGATTTTGTCCCAGGATAGACTATTGTTTAGATTTTTGCAGATTTTTTGTGAGTTATGTGTGTATAGTGTAGCAGTCACTTTCTCGTACTTGGCATTGGCTGCTAAGAAATAACCATAATTGGAAAAATAGGTTTTATAGAATGTCAGTCCTGCATTAGTCCTCTCCATTCCGGCTATTAATAATGGATGGATTCCATAGTAAAACCGTGCATGCCCAATGGCAAAACTGAAACAAACTCCTGCCGCAGGCAAAAAATGTAGAATGCGGCAATAGGGGAATACTGGAATCAAGAATAATTTTGAAAATAGGGATAAAAGGAGTTTGATTTCCAAATATGTTTTAATAAATAAAAAAGAAGATATCATATTTGGATTTACCGACGAAACACCCTTGGTGTCTGATTTAAGAAGTGTTTATTTACATTTTCCCATTGCAAGTCCGCATTATTTTGCCTTTAGAACTCGCTGAGATTATTCACGTGATTAAAACAAATGACAACACACTAAATTTATCTATATAGAAGTAGGCTTAGCAGCAAAGCTATACATGCATAGTTGAGGCTTAGTATTCCTATTCTTAATTCCGAAGGTGATTAAACTTCCTTTGTGTGGGTAGTGAAAAATCATCGAGATTCGCTTAGGTGTACTGTTTTGGAAACAAGTGGAACTTTATGTCTTTTCCCATCCACGATACTAAAAGCGTTTCACATATTATGTATATACACCCCTTGCTTTCAAATCAGTTTTTCCATATTGAAAAATGTTACCCAACCCTCAAACAGTTGTAATCTCAATAGTAGCTAGCTAGTAGCAATGTCAGCAAAAGTGATCCCAGAATTGGAAGGAATAACCAAGTTATCCAGCAATGCCAAAAGCAAAGGTAGTTGACAATAATAGTTTGAAATGGGATAATAATAATGATGAAGATTCATAATCATAATCACTTAAAATTAAGTCCCTTGATGAATGTAGCAACTTCTTATCAGAGATTTCTATTCAAATACATGCGATACTATGCTGATGTCTCTTTATTATGACAATATGCTAAATTGCAGCCTTGTTATTGATACACTGTATATATTAAACCTTACTGACAACCATTTAATAAAATAGCAAACAGAACATACTAGCCAACTCAAAATCAAAAACATCCCAAACACTTCAAGATTGCTGTGAAGATTGGAAACTCTCTCACTATTTCCAAACACAGTTCCAATTGCCATCTCGAAACATCCAAGCCACCACACCAAAGTATACATTGCATCAAGCCACAACACCAAAGTATACATTGATGGCTATTGCACAACATACTGCAGTAGTTTCGACCCTTCTTCCTAGACTAACTGTAGTAGTACAACACTTTGAAAAATGTTTTTTCCTTCCGCAACACTGTATTGTTATTGTTATTTATACAGGGATACCGTACAAAAAACAATGTAATTGCCCAAATGTTGAATGGCTTCATTAGTGGTCCAAAAATCCTGTCATGCTCATGCTATTTCGATAATTCCTAAATATATTATACAAAACCACTCAATCAGCCAAACCACTCAATCACTAAAATAATTCTCTAAGTGAATTGTTTAGTATTGATGTTGTCATTATAACTTTGCCAAGCTTTCTTGTGTTTCCTTATGAAAATAAAAAGGCTAAATTTCAAATTACAGCCTATCATTCAAAGTTTTGTAGGTCCTTTATTCAGCATTTTGTATTAAGTTTTATCCAATATCAATCACACATATCTGATCTTGATGACTTTAGTGTTGCTTGCTGGAATATTTGAATAGAAAAAGGCCATTATTAGATCGTTTTCTTAGATCATCATGTATATATGGAAAGGCATGAACCAACAAAAGAAATATAGATATAATAGATACTGTAACTATTAATGCTCATACAGTGACGAAAATTCAACTATTTAAGTAACTGATTAATATAATAACAAATTGCATGTATGTTATGGCCACCTCAGAAAAAAGCGCTACCAGCTTCGTGACACAACATACCATGTCTGCAACCATGTTGCAATTTGTTAGATGTTCCATGTAAAGAGAGATTATTGAGTTAATCGAGGACTTATATTTGAAATTCTTGATCTATGTTATAAATTAATAGGTCATTTACCTACAACATCTACAGTATAGTAGACAAAATAGGCACAGTTAAATTAATTCTATAGTCAGGTTGGGGGAAAATGCTCATAGAACCTCATGGGCAAAAATAGTTTGATTTTTTAGTGGGGAAAATATGCAAAGAAATGAATATGAAAGAAGTTTAAAGTCTCAGAATTTTTGCTTTTTGAGACAATTGATACAAGAATGAGGCCAATTAATTCATAACAACTTTGATCCACTTTTTAGATTCATATAAATTATAGTCATGGTATTTTGTTCTGATTGTGGCACAGAGTGTTTTGGATAATTTTCCATTTCATGTGGGAAACCTTCGGTCGAAAGTGCACCGCTGCAAAGGTTCCATTAAAAGCAATGTCTTTTAAGCTTTACCTCATAAAAGAAATTTGACAGATGAAAGAAAGAGGATGTTATCATATATGCATCCCTGCTTTTACCAATTAGTGGCACACTTGTGGCACACAGAGGAACTCACGTTTGACGTTAATTTAAAGTTAGAAGTTAGTTCGACGTATTCCGAACGTCAGATTGACGTCAACGTTTTGAATACTGTTTTTGAACGTCAAATAAACGTTATTGATGAGCTTGTTTTCTAATTCCAAAAAATGAATTCTGTTTAACGTTAATATAATGTCATTTTTCAACTTGATCTATTTATTACAAATAAATGTTCTTTGGTTTGTTTGTTTTTTTGTTTATTTATTATTCTGTTTATTTCTTTCATTAAATTAGTATTCTTGTTCACTTTTGGCGTAATCTTGCTTTGACAAAAATTTATCTTGCTTGACAAAAATTTTGCTTTTCTATATACTGATATTGACTTTTAAATGTAGCAGACTTTCCACTTATTTTATTTTGTGAAAATCGTTGTTATTTGTATATTCGTTAGAATGAATGTATGACTATCTTCTTCAAGAATATCAAAAAAGCGAAGGAATAATTTACCAGTTTCTTTAAGGACATGCTTTGAATTCAAATAACATTTTTTCATTCGTTAAGATTTCCATAAGATTTCTTCTATAGGCATTTATCATTCGTTTATCATTTAACGACCAGAAAGCATTATTCTTATTATGTTTTGAGTTATAGAAATGTTTTTGCCTTTTTTTTTCAGGGACAGGGGATACTGTAATCGGCTATTGCAAGCATATCAAGCGAGTGCAGAGCAGGAATAATAATATGCAAACTTTTTTAGTGTGCGAGAACTCCATTGTAGTGCGTCACATGATTTGCTTATCATGATTTTAGTCTATTAGTTTATAATATATACCTACTTACTGTTAGATTGTTTTAGAGGAAAAATATAGAAGAATAATTGAAGATTGGATTCTGCTGAAATAAATGCTTTTTCTTTTGTTTCTAACATGCTTCTTTCTTTTATGTCTACCAGTTACCTTCGATGGACTAACAAAAACTCTGATTGACTTCATTTTAACGTTAATCTTCATCTATTAAACGTTAATTAACCATGAATAAAATGAAATTAGATTAACTTCCGATTTTAATCATTAAAATTTATTTCATTTTGAACTTCTGACGAACGTGGAATAAACTTCTGGAACAACTTCACTCTAACGTTAACCAAACTTCTGAATGCCGACTGGGAACTAATGTAGAGCCTAAAGTAATTTTTTATGCTAAAAAGGGAATGGAACGAAAGGGAATGATAAGAAAGAAATACGAACAAGGCAGAACCCCTCGCTCAGAAATCTTTGTGAGGGTATTAAGCGTTAAACTTTTTTAACGTTTAATGCCCTCACAACGTTTTTAACGTTTAATAGGGGCCTATTGTGAACATTTATGAGAAAAATGGAACAATTTCTTTGTGTGAATAAAAATTGCTTTCTTTTTCAATGAAAGAGAGGAAGTCCATAGCTATTGAACTGATAATTTGAGATCAATATTTTGGGAATAGTATCTGACTCATCGCCTGCCTGACGTCAAGGATAGTTCAGAGTTGTAGGTAGATAGTTAGTTGTAGGTAGCAATGACTGTTTTTTTAGGAAAAAAATGGTTTTGAGAATAAAGTATACCCTAAATTCGCAAAAAAAGTGCCTTAGCAAAAATTTGCTGAGGAAAAATGATATTGACTTCACTTCGGCAAGTTCGTATTAAGCCGCAACAATTTTGATTTTCCTTCTAATTTGACAACTAGGTATAAATATTAATTAAAAGTAAATGTTTCGTTTTCTTTCTGTTCAGCTAATGTTTTCAAATTGCTTCGTGCGGAAAATTTACCATTCTGGAAAAGCAAACTGAGTAGTGTTTTTGCCTTGGCAGCTTTTTGCAGAAGATAAGTAATAATAGTCTCCGCTTTCATGTCAGTTATTAAGTCAGCAACACAGTCAATGACTTATTAAAGTCGGTGTTTTTCCGCTTTTCGTTTTTTTTTTCATTTTCGAACAAAAAACGTTCCGTGTCGCTAACACGCATGCGCGTTGAAACAAGTATTTGTAGAATGTTTTGACTTTTTTTTTGCTTTTTTAAGTTTGGCTATACCATGCTTTAAGTAGGCCTGGGTGTCTGTGCTTGTTAAAAGCAAGTTATCCCACTTTCATTCAGTTTTTATGAAGGCATTGTTCAATACTAGAAATACTGTACTTTACATATAAGTAAGAATACAGTACATATTCGCTAACTTGAACACGCAAGGGACTAAATAATTTATTCGAATTAGGGAATGTTCGAATTAAGTTGAGTTCAAGGGACTTGGGACTTAGTTCGAAATAAAGAATGTTCAAATTATGCAGCATTCGAATTAGCGGATCTCTACTGCGTTTATATATGACTAAGACAATCCGTCATTAGGTTATTACCACATATGGCTTGTTTTCTTGGATTAAATTTCTTTCGCATTGCATTTTGCTACATGATTTTTGTCAAAGGTTAATTTTTATTTTTTTAAGATGGCCAAACAGAAACCAAAAGTACAGAGGCAGAACAATTTGGCAGAATTGCAATTACAAAACTGAATATTTGTCTTAACAGATCATGATGTTGCAAGTGCGAACGAGACAAATTTAAATCAAACCACAGGTATTTTTATTGTGTATAGACGATTTTCAGCGTCATCAGTGCGCATGCGCATGATTTGATTTTTGCCGCTTATTAGGAACTTGCATTGGGAAAAATGAGGAAAACATCAAAATTAAAATCTGTATTCCAAGGAACTTCACATATTTCTTTGACAATAGTAAGAACTTTCATAGCATAATTTCTTCCTTCCCAACAGGGCCTCCTTAAAATGTTCCTATAGGCAGATGTTATCATTTTTCGCCTTTGAGTGTGCCGCTGAGTCCTTGCCGTTGGGTCCTCCGAAAAATCAAAACAAATGATGTCTTGGTGAAATCGTCTATAGCACGTTTGTGAAAGCCCTCTGAAATGTTTTTTTGCTCAAGTGTGATTTTTTTTCGTATTTAGATGGTTTGCCAGATAGAGGAAGAGAATTACAGTAAAAAAACCAAGGTGTATGGAATGTTTCTTCTGAAAGTCCTATTTTCTGATTGGCTGAAAAAATTTTATTGGAAAGCTTTTTCATACTATCATATCAACACGGCGTTTTAGCTATTTTATAATTCGGTGGATTAGGTAAAGAACCTTTAAAAGCAATGTCAGATAATTGGGATAACAGTTTTTTTATGTAGGGTAATTAATATTCCTGTATATATCCATTTTGTTATTCCAATAGCTTATCCCATTTTAAATCTTTAGATGATCCTTTTGACAACGACAAAAACAACGAAGGTAATATTTAAATGACAGGTTAAAAAGTGTTGTTCGTTTGGTACCAATCCATCACATAATTTGACTTTAAATAAGCGTGACAGTTGACAAGAGCCGTACAACAGGCAGATATATCTAAATGCAGTATTGAATGTGTTAAAGAACCTTATGGTAAAGCCTTGTGTAGACTTCTGATTTTTCTGATCTTATAGAATTTTTTTGGTAGTTATTATGAATTCACTTGAGTTCTCATAAATACTATCTCCTTAATTTTTGAATGCATTTCGCAATAAACTAAACTTTCTTCTAATACTGTATTACAAATGATGATGATGATGTTTTGTTATATTACATCCTCTCTTTTTTAGTTAAGTCAATTGATGAAATCGAACCTTTCGATGTTTTGCCAGTATACGCCGGGATAGAAGTCACCCAAGGTAATTGAACAAGACTAAGCGCCAAATTCAAAAAATGAGCTATTTTGGTTCTTTTAAGTTTTAAAAAAAGGAAAGTAAAAGTTTATCGGAAAATGGTTGAATAATGAAGTGGGGAGCAGCGAGTACTCGCTCAAGAGATCCGACTCTATCCCTTTCAACTGGGTTATGCGCGTGACGTCAGAATGGGATAATTTTTTCGTTTTGCCTGAATTTTCATCTACAACCGAAAAGTATATATTGTCAAGTTCCGATAGAAGTTTCCCTATGAATGACTTAGCTTCTTATATTGGTGGTACTAGTTAGAAATAAAAGGTTATACAAGATATAAATTTGAACTATAATTTGCAGGTCAGCATTCAAAATCTAAAATTACCTGAAAGCTGTGTAAAGTTTCTTAAACACTTTGCAACTTTCTGTCTCCTGTACTAATTTTGAACATTTAATAATTCCAGATATTAGTCCTCGTTTTACCCCTTATCATACTTTGTAAGATATCAGTTTTCATATTAGGATATTTTAATACTATTTTCTGCAAACATAGATTCGAATTTGTACTGTTATGTTGGCATTGTTTTATTTTTCAGAAAACGAGCATTTATTTATGTAGAAATATACTGACTACGTAAAATGAAAATTAATTTTCACCCATTTTTTGTTTTGCTGTTTGGTTGTTTGAAGACATCTACTACTGTAGTTAATAGTACCATGATTTCAATCTTCTGATGTTCTCACTGCGTTTCTTGTTTTTACCAATGCAATATATTTCAATAATACTGAATGTATCAATGGGATTTTAGAATTTTAGACCATTCGCCGTGCTTTATACGTACAGTGGTTTTGTTAATCATTTATTTATTTTTTCAGTGATTTATCTACCTTTGAGCTATTTTTCAGATCGTATATAATCAAAATGGGAAAAGAAAGGGGGAAATACAAAATTGGGCCTGCCATGGTAAGTTATACATGTTTTGAATTGAACTAAATTTCGAAAACTTCTTGTGAGTGTTTTTGATCTTACTGTTTTGAAGCAGGGATGTAGCCAGACTGGATCACTGGATCACTGTGATCCACATTTTAAAACTTTCTGATATAATTTTTAAGAT
>JANSTP010041010.1:0-14653 GCA_025330745.1 Cladonema radiatum
TGCAACTTCTGGCGTCCATTTTAGAATTTTTTGAAGATTCCTGGTACTTTATTTACATTAAATCTGTGCAAAGTTAAGACCTGATAACGAGTCACATTCTAGAGACCTGATAACAGATAAAACAAAACAAGAAATCTGTTTATAACACTGTTTACTAAAACATTAAACTAAACGCAGAATAACGTTATGAAATGAAGCTATCTTTTAAAGAAAACCATGAAATTTTGCACAATCATTTTGATATTTGTGAAAAACGCTTACAAAAATTGCACTCTAAATTAAAAGCAAATCCTACCCTAATGAAACAATATGATGATGATGATGATGATGATGATGATGATGAAGATGAAGTATTTAAAGAACAAATCAAAAATGAAGCCATTGAGCCACCTTACGCGGCAAACATCTCCAGGCAAATGCCATTACTTAAACCATTACTGGGTGATTGGCGAAGATCATGATGCAATGAAAGTATGATTGTCCCAGTCAATCGATTCAAGGTCCCAGTCTAAACGATTGTCTTACAAAGGTCTTCAACTGACGTCACTTTTGTTTGATATTTTATTACGATTTCGAACATATCTTATAGCTTTAGTAGCGGATATGGGGAAAGCATTTCTTCAAATAAGCATTACTTTATCCGACAAAGATTTCTCCGCTTACTGTTGTTCGATGATATTTTCGGCGAGCAACCAAAAGTTACTCGTAATCCATTTGCTAAAGTTGTATTCAGAGTAACCAGTTCGCCTTTTCTTCTGAGTGTAATCAGAAAGCATGTTCAAAATTATTTGCATGATAAAAAATTTTCACAAATAGTCTTAGATTCGTTTTACGATTCGTTCTTAGATTTTGTTTGGGAGGAGCAGATTCGGTCACAAAAACATTTGATCTTTTTAAATAATCAAAATCCTGTTTTTGCAAAGGTGCATTCAATTTACGCCAATGGAAATCAAACAATGCCGAAATTTGAAATTTGTTGACTATGTAGTAAACAGGCCACAACGAAATTACAAAAATGTTGGGACTAGAGTGGAACTGGAGAAAGTACACCTTCAATTTTTCATTCATGAAACTCCTCTTAAAGTTAAAAACCCCTAAACTCCTAAACTTTAAGTTTACAAAAATAAATTTATTAAAATTCTTATAGATGTTTTATGACCCCTGGGCTTTTTGCCAGCCTGTTATTATTTATCTGAAAATTTTATTTCAAAAAGTTTGTAAAGCTAAAATTATATCGGGCGATGAACTAACAAATGAGCTCAAAGTTGATTTCAAAAACGTTATAGAAGCTATAAACTAACAGACAATATTGAAATACTGCACACTATTCTAAAACAAAGTCAGGATATTATTGCTATTGAGTTACATGGATTTAGCCATGCAAGTTTTGAAGCGTAGGGAGCATGTGTATATTAACGTTCAATCTGCGATACCGGAAAATCGAACGTTCATTTAATTGCTGTAAAGTTGCGAGTAGCTCCTATTAAAAAAGTAACCATACAGCACCTGGAGCTACTAAGAAATTATATTAGCTTTAGTTAACACTAATGGACACTATTAAAAATGCTTTAGTTAATTGTTTGAGTGAAGTATTGTGTTTTTATTTGACATATTTTATGATTTCGCTGTCTTGGATAAAAGCTATGAAATCGCGTAACGGATATGAAGAATGGTTTAAAGGACCGAAATTTCTAAAAACATTTGTCAGTAATGCTGATACGGATGATGTTGATTTCTTTGATACTGATGAAAATTTGATTGATGTGAAAACTTTAAATGCCCCTTCTGATTCGCAAAAACAATGTATCTTCAATATCGATGGATTGAATACTTTAAAAAAAGTTTGTAGAGTCACATCCTTTGTAAACATGTTAATAAACATAGTTTAATCCTACAACCACATTTAACTTCAAACAAAATTAGTTATCCCGTAAATATTGATTGAAACAAAGGAACGCTTCAGTCACTATGGAAACAACTTGACGTCCTTAAAGACGAAAGTGACTTGTTGAGATGCGTCGAACGCTTATCAAACGTACCGCTACAGTATGACGCTAAAGTGCAATATCTACTAAATTCTGGACACCGCCTGACAGAGTTAATTCTTTAACAAATACACAAAATGAAAAAACATATTGCAATCAAACAAACGTTAACAGAGATCTAACAGGAACATTGGATATGTAAAGGAAGAAGCTACATCAAAAAAATTTAAAGTCGCTGCTAAGTATGTAAATGTTTGGAGGGACCTGCTTACCGCTACCGTGCATGGCCGCCACTTACTAAAATTTGACTTCAAGGCACACTTGCATTTTCTTACTACCGGTATTGACAATTTTGGACCATTAAATGCAAAAAATATATTTAGTGGACACGATGATGAACTGTTCAAGGTGTGGGTTACTTTGTACACTTGTGCAGCTTTTAAGAGGTTAGTGTTAGATGTTGCTCCATGCATTGACGCTTCATCTTTCATTGACAGTTTTTGCCGGTTCATTAGTCGCAGGGGATGCCCATCACATATTTCAGATAACAGTGGGAAAGAGGCAGTCATTTAGTCATAGGTTAGGTGTTGATTGGTATTTGAATTTACCTTTGGTGCCATAGTATGGTGGCATTTTTGAGCATGTCGTCAAAAGCACAAAAGAAGTATTAAAAAAGACATTACTAAAAACTTAGATACAAACGATTGCAAATTCAAGCTATTCTCAATAATCATCCACTAACTTATTTCTATGACAACGGGCCAGGGTGTTGTGCTACGCCAAATCATTTATTGAACCGTAGAAAACTGCTAAATTATAACAATGATAGTGCAGACAACACAACTACCACATACGAGTTATTACAGAAAAAGTTACAAAAATATTATATCGCACTTTTGAGACCAATGGAAATTAGAGTACTTGACAAATGTACGTGAAACGCACAACGTTACCTCGATGAAAAAACTCGCCATTAATCAACCTCAATGATATTGTAATTATCGAGGATCCCAACATATTGAAGCTTCATTGAAACTAGGGAAAGTAACAGAACTTATTAAAAGTGATGATGTTAACATCACAGGTGCAACAGTCGAAACTCCACAGACTGAACAAACAATTACATGCCCTGTAAATAGACTTTACCTTCTGGAACACATTATGATAACAAAGAAACTATATAGACACAACAATATCGAACTCGAAACCAATACTGCAGCCAATATTATTCAACCCAAAGTTAATAATGCACTCGATCTTAACGGAAATGAAATTGAAGTTACTAATAACAAAACTACTGCTTCTACACAAACTCGACGCAAAGCAGCTCTTATTGGCCACCTGAAAAGAAAATTTTACAGTCCGAACTAAAACCCCTTTGCCACCGGAGAGCGTGTTATATTGTACAGGAGTTTATTTTTGTTTTATAAATATATTTTATTATCACATAATTAGTTTCAGTTTTCAAATATTATTGCTCGATACAACACGCGTTTTCTACACTATTCTCTAGAAAATCCTTAAGTTTTGAACATGCCACCTTGCTCACCAGATTTAAATGCCGTCGAAAATATATTTGCTCCCATCATATTAGAACTGGAAAACAAGCAATCGATGACAGCATCAGTAAAGAATCTTTTCAAGAGTCTTCTTCCTCAAAGATTAAAAAAGATAATGGAGAACTTCCCAGTAAAATTCATAAACAAAAGCAATCGAATCTATGGAGAACAGAATCAATACGGTGATAAAAGAAAAAGGCCAGCAATTAAAATACTGATCAGTTATAAAAGCTTTCAAAAGTAGGTATGGAGTTTTACTTCTCATCTATCGATATGTATTTGTCAAATGGACTATATTTTAGTGTTGAAATCTGCCGAGAAATTCTTTGACAAGTTATTGTCATGTTACCACCAAGGTTACGATATATGAAACCTCAAGGAAACCTCTGCCTATTTTAAACAAGTTACCATGCGTTTTTATAAAAAAGTTATTATATTTTTTTAAAGAGATACCAGTAACTTTTGGTTACTTTTCTGAAATACCTGTTACTACTCACAAATCATATGAAAAGAATGGTAACATGTATGGTAACTTGTGAGTAACTTGTGCTACAATTTTCATATAAAGAAAATAAACACAATTATGAAGTTTTTTGAATATCAGGTATATGCCTAAATTCCTAAGAACACACTAAGCCAAAAACACCAAGAAACTCATTATGTTATACACCAAGCAATAGATCTCTCTCCTAGCTTGACAAACTTTGCAAAACAGAGTGCATAAGGTGGGGCATCTTTTTGTTTTATAGTGTTAATTGGTTTCATAAACATTATCACTTGTGACCGCACATCCATCACGAGGTTTTCTCAGTTGTCCGTTAAGTTAAATCTGCCGGTGTATTTTATCTTCCCCTTGCTTGTTGCAAAGATAGAGGTGTCTTTCTTATTACACAGATCTTTTGCAAATTTATCATGTGCCCTTCTAGAAGAAGTAAAGTATGGCATGGTATCAACTTATTACTTCAACGAAAGTGCTTTAAAAAGATAATGTTCGCTGTTTCTGCCTCAACCCAAGCATATTTGTTGTTTACAGGATTTGTAAATGTCGAAAAAAATTTCTCAAGAGGTTTCAACAGAAACTTTTTGCCACATTGACGATGTTTATAATGATGTTTCGTGATTTGCCTCTCCCTTCTTTTAAGAGAGTGCAGATGTTATCTGCAAAGGCAAAAGAGTGAAACCCATTATTTATCACAACCTCAGTTGCACACTGAAACCACTCTCCACTGCATATACATGATTGACATTGTGCATAATTAAGTAAATCGAAACGACATTTTTGAGCCCTCTCTAGCACAGATTGCACCTGAAGCTCTTGTGTGTTTTCGAATAAGTTGTTGACAGATTTTCGTTGCCCAGACATTCAAAAATTGAGAAGCTCAAGCTTGCCTTCTTTTCTCTGCTGTTGTGTAACAGCACACAATTCAGTGACAGATTTAATTTTATTGGTAACAATAAAGTCTGAAACTTCTAGGTTAGACAAACTCCTTAATATCGTAGGTTGTGGCTCTGTCGATTTGCCACTACTGACACCTTGCTTTCCTTGCTCAGATTTACTTTTTCTCTTTCTACGTCATGCTTTTACGCATGTTTTAGTTCTCGGAGAGCCGACACCAGACATGTTGGTATGGTTAAGACTCAGGGCAGCTACCTTGTCCTGTTTGGTGAAATATCGATATATGTCAATTTAATCGTGATGACCATCAGAGAGATTGAGTTCGATTCAATGTTTTTTCGTGAAAAATTGCTTTACTTGCAGCCAACTTATGGGGCCGGTGAATCTTATGCTACATGAAAATGCTTTCCTCCATTTTTATGTTCTTCCATAAAACAAGCCCACTGTAAAACTGATTCTTTACTCCCACGTGACTGGAAAGGTGCTCACAGAAACTTTGACGAGTGGGAAACTTTGTTAAGTCAGTTTGAACTGTATGTGATGATATAAACTCGCCTTTGTGCTCTTGAAGATAGAGTAGCCACTTGAAAGTCATCCTCATTTCTTGACATTTTGAAAGTACTAATTACGTTTCTAATGACTGAAAAAATATACAACAAAAACTTCAAAATATGGAGGGAAGTATGCCATCATGAATGTCAGTATGGTGGTGTTATTTATTTTGTAGTTTTATGACAACAGGAAGTGTGTAATATATTATTAGCTATTGTGGAACCAAAAAAGCTTTCTCTTCCCCATTTTTTGTTGACAACTGTTACTAACGTTTTCAGAAAGTCGTGGCTCAAAAATATTTGAGACCGTAACAACTTTCCCCTAAAATGTAAGCACTGAAACTGGGTAATATATTGTTAGTATTTTTGGAACCAAAAAAAACATGCATTTCTGCATCTTTTCTCAATAATGTTTATTATTTTTTTCAGACAGTCGTGGCCAAAGATATATGAGACTATAGCCCCGTCCCCCTAGGAACAATGTTGGTTTGAGGGCTTACACCTTGCTGCTCAACATTGTTTATAAGGGGAGGGGTGTTAAATGAGAATAATTTTGAGTGTTGGAAACAGTAAATAAAATCTGTTTGCTCTTTTTCTAAAAATTGACATGGCAAAATTATTTCATGAATACATGTAAATCGATGATAGACAGAAAGTATAAAATTTCATGAAAATAGATATGAATGTGATAAAAAATACCAGTAATGCAGTATATACTGATTGAAATAAGGAGCAACTAGGAGCCCCCTGAAAAAAAAAAATTCCAGCCAACGCAGCCTATGCAGCCAACTGGAATTTGATTTGAGATATTTAGCCGACGGAGCCTACACAGCTAACGGAGTTTGATTTGAGACATTTAGCCTACGCAGCCAACTGGAGTTTCATCTGAGATATTTAGCCAACGCAGCCTACACAGCCAACTGGAATTCGATTGGAGATATTTAGCCAACGGAGCCTACGCAGCGAACGGAGTTTCATATGAGATATGTAGCCAACGCAGCCGACACAGCCAACAGAGGTTGATTTGAGATACTTAGCTAACGCAGCCAACATATTTAGACCAATGCAACCTACACAGCTAACAGGAATTTGATTGGAGATATTTAGTCATTGCAGCCTACGCAGCCAACAAAATTTGATTTGAGATATTTAGGCAACAGAGCCTACACAGCCAACTGTAGTATTGTAGGTATTGGTGGCAAATAATTGTATTATATATAAAAGCGAATTTGAAAAAGTTGAAATGAAGTGAATTTCTCAAGTTTATACTAGACGTGAACTCAAAAATTGAACAATCAACCTAAAAATTATCAAATATATGAGCTACTGCTGGACTATAAATTTTTGTAAAACTTTTATAAAAAAATCTTTGCTGAGTGTACATATTTTAAGGCAAATCACATATAAAAGCTATGTCTTTAACAATTTTGTAGAATAAATCTTTGTTTTAACTTACGTAACGCCACATGCATTCTCCAAGATAGAATGTAAAGAAATGTTTTCTAGTGCCAAAGCTGGAAATATGTAGCTTCTATAACCTTCTACCTAATGACCTTCTATTTTATTATTGTGGTTTCCATCACTATTAAAGGTACGTAAGCACCCAGAAAAAATAATTTGGTTAAATTTTACATATGTTTAATTTTTGGCTCAATCGTTAGATTATCATGAGTTATTGATACCCTGAAAATTTTAGACAAATTCTATGTGTAGTTTTGATGATCTAAGCCTCTAAAATAAGACAAAATTTGTCAATTTTTCTTCCCTGTCTCATTGAAAAACATTACAGTGTTTAGATATCTTGAATGCGCGTTCGAAATTTAAAAAGAGCTGGTTTCTATAAACAACAAAAAATGGAATCTAAGAATTAAAAACATAGGATTAAATATAAGAATAAAAATATAAGACAGGAGGAATTGTTTAACCCAAAGTTCATAAAAGTCCATGAAACCATCCTCTGCTGAGATATCTTATTATCCAGTTTTCTTCTTAAGAATTCCTGGGTGAGTATATAGAAACCACCTTCATCTTTATGTCGCAGATTGCAAACAAAAACTGATGAAAGACCAGATGCCTGGCGAAATTATAATAGAGAACAAGCAACATTTATGACCTTGTATTATGAGAAGCACACATAAAGGATTTCAATAAGTCGCGACAATCTAACAACTGAGCTGAGTTAAGAGAATTTAAAATTTGGCCAAATTATTTTTTTCAAGGTGCTTATGTACCTTTAACAAAATCAATGGAGTGATTTACTTTCAGGGGAGTAAAATCTAACTCAAAATTTCATAAGATTTCCAGCAATTGTTGATTATAGTTGTTCTGCAGAATAAACTTTTCAATAATGGGGATTAGTGTATCCCTATTGCGTTTTTCCACAGCAACCATAAAATTTCTCCTTGAATCTTCCTCTGTGCCGCCAAATACCCATTGACCTTCTACATGGTGGCCCCGGTGATATTTACGTTTTCCGAACTTGGATTCATCAATTTTCACTCTAACACCGGGACCACCAATTGGTTCTGAGTACTTCATCACAACATCATCACAAATCTCTCGGTAAAGGTTGAACCAATCTATGGCTGTCTTCGACATCAAATTCATTTCATTCATGACTTGTTGACTTGTACTAGAATTGCAATCAGTTACAATTAATATTTCAAAATTGGATTCAATTTAATTTCAATACATGTTTTAATATTTCGGATTTCAATATTTAATGTTTCATGTAAAATTTCATTTCGACTTAACCTCCAAAACTTCAAATACGATTTCTTTTCGCAAAAAAAAAAAAAAAAAAAGAAAAAAAAAATAGAAACGTAATTTATAACAAAAAAAGTTATACCCGAACTCCACCAGTATGCCATTTCAACAACTTCCTCTAAGGTCATATTACATTTTTCAAACCAGGTATTCTTCCTTATCCACTGTTCATGTGACTTGCCGGATGCTCCGCATCGCCATTTTACACCATCCAATGAATATTCTAATAAGTTGTTCGTTTATTATTATTATTATTATTATTATTTAATACTATTATTGATATCATGTATATATATTTGCGTAACGTCAGAATTTTTCACTTACAAAGATAAATTTTTCAACATAAAAAGTGTATAAATTAAGTTGTGGTCAAACTTTAAAAATTTTAGTTTCTAAGATCTCAAATAAATAGACTTCTACCATACCGTAGTCAACCAAACTTGGTACACATATACACCAAATGGTCCACAATATTTTTTGGCAAATTTTGACCGTTGGTTGCGATGGCAGCAGACTATGACGTCTTCAGAAGGTCAATTTCATTTATTTTGAAGGTCAATTCTATTTATTTTGTTGTTAAGTTTGAGCCTATGGTTCATCCAAATAAAAGGACAAAATGTTATACGATTTTTAATGTTCAATTTGTACAAAATGTTCTGGGATTTTCAATTTTCTAAAAATTAAAACTTAGTGATCGCAATTTGTTCTTCAATGAAAAACTTGACTGTTTAGTGTTAACAGGTAAACAACGTATGGGTGTTTTTACATGGGGAACTATTGTATTTACCAAGGAACTTGCATTGACCATCACTTTCGACATTTTCACGAAGAATAAAAGGGAGGGAAAGGGAAGATAAAAAAACACAAGCAAGAGAAAAAATACCTGGTGATCCTTTTAGAGACAATGGAGACCCACATTTTAAAGAATCAATAGCTCAAGGATGAAACTTTGCTATTTTTAAAAATCCGGGAAATTTCTTGAGGCAAGGAAAGATGTCATAAAAATCAACAAAACGTTAAAGAGTTTCATTTTGTAATGAAGCAAATACATCAGAAATAAACATTAAAAAAGTCACAATAACAATCTTGTTTGGAGTTTTAATGTTGTAAACCATAGAAAAAGTGTTGAAAGAACTCAAAAATAGGTGTATTAGAGCATATGCATTTCAAAATTTGTGCGACAACTTTTCCCTGGTAAATCTGGAATTTTTTTTTACCATATTGGAAATCCGGAATTCCGGATATATCCGGAAAAAAGTTTCATCCTTGATAGCTTTAGACAATAGATTATTATCGAAGCACCAGTTCACAACTGAATCTTTGTTGAACAAAATTTAGTTTAATAACAACTTGTAGTTCATTTTTTTGTCCTGTTTAAAAAATAACCATAACTGCATGTTAAGAGCAATTAACCAATCTTATAAGTTATCTGAAAGGATTTAAGTTGTTTATCAGGATAATCAAGCATTCCAAAATTGTGTAGCACCAATCTTTTCTTTAGAACTAAACATGCCATTTACTAATTCAGTTTTTTGGGCTGAATTGTGAATTATATTAAATGAAATTGAAATGGAAGACATAAAAAAGAAAAGGTTCAAATTTACCTTCCAGCTCGTATCGTTGATAACTACTTTTTGAAGTGCCCGTTTGAACACCTTTCTCAGCGCAATCAATGTAACTGCCACATTTGGAAGGCATGCTTTCAACTTGTATGCCATGTTCTCTAAATCTTTTCATTTTATCTGAAGGCGTAACTATATCATTTAATTTTGAAAATAAAAATAATACAAATGGGTTTTAGTACAGTCTAAAGTAGTTCTGAAAGCAGCAATGGGTCCCAATATTCTGAATATGCAATAAGCTAGGCGTTTGGTCTTATATCAGAAAAAGATATCCGCGTAAATATCTCAATTAGAATATACTATCAAAAAGTTATTAAATATTGAACAGTACAAAATTAATTAACAAAATGACAATGGATATAGCATATTTTGAATACAGAAAGGTATTGAACAATATCAAAGTAAGTTCATATACCATGTTTTTCCATCAACAAATTCAATCATGAGATTGCATGATAAAGTCAATCATGCTTCGGTGAATTGTTTTATGAGGAGGAAGTTCATATTTTGCTTGGTATCTAACTTTGGTGCAAAAATCGAAATTTATTATTTCATTCTTTTCCTTCTTGACGAAAAGCTTAATTTTTTGGTGGGTACCTGCGTTGGTATATTCATAAACGTGGTCCCACTAATGTTGTATCAAGTCAATAATATATGTTTTGTCCACTTGGGAGGTGATAGAACGATATCGTCTTGAAATACTTTGTTTGTACGAACAAAATGATACAATTCTTCCTGGAAATAGCAAGATCAATTGCATGTATTAACACGGTTGTGGTTGCGACTGTTATAAACTAAGTAAAGTAAGCGAAATAATTAGTTTAAAGTTGGGTATAATAGTTAAATAGTATATCCATATTATAAAAACAAGCATTCGACATGGAAAATTAAAACATCACTTTGTTCGCAGTGCATTTTAACACCTTTTGTGAAACGTTTTTAACACCTTTTGTGAAATCTTTTGTGAAAAGTATTGTTATAATTTGTGCATCTCATAGAATTCAAAATTTTAGGAAAAAATGTGAAAGGTCATATTAGCATTATAACAAACACCTCATCTACGTAGCTACTTCAATATTGACTTGACTGGTTTGAATTATGGTTTGATAAGCCTAAGTCACACTGAGGATTAATCAATTTAAATTTAAATGAAACTAAATCAATTTAAATTTTTAAAACTCTCTAGAAAATACTTTATTAATAAAACTTCTTACCAAATATCTTGTAAACACAAAACTGAGCATCAATATTTGCCATATTTATTAAAACTAGTTTATTTTAGTTGATTTTCTTTGTTTTAAAAGAAATTTAAATAATCCATTTAAATGAATAATCCGAAGTGTGACTTGGGCTTAACTTTCAGTAAATTTACATAAATACGTGAACGATGCTTTTAAAAAGCTATTAATTTGACTTTCTTCTTACTATTTTTGCAATAAAATACAACAATGAGGGCAAATTTTAAAGTTATAATAACTTACAGATTTTAATAAAAACTTTTGTTCTTTAAGACTCTGGACTAAAGCCACTGCACTCTTCAATGTTACCAGATCTATACACTCATTTGTTGTAAGTTTGGAACCTGTTTTGATTGCATAGAGTTCATTCAATGTGTGTATCGAAACTGCAAGTTTTGGGATTATTTCTAGTTTCTTTGAGATTTCAACTGGTTTTCCATTTTTGAAATTTTCATTTAACTGGGATATAATGTTTCGTCCAATAGAGTAAGGTTATTCTCCTTCCATTTATTCTCACTATTTATCGTCACCATCTTTCTGATGATTGGCAAAGGCAATAACCAAAGACAACTACATAACCAACGGCAACCATAAAAAAAGTGCACTTTAAGGTATCATGATTTGACTTTTGTTAAGTACGTGTGGGAGATACATTTATTCAGTCTTTACACACATGAGGAGTATAAAATTTTAAAAAATTACAGTAAAATGGAATCATATACTTTATTGCTTCGTTTTCAAAATAAAATATATTTTAACTATTAGGGTCAACATAGTTGAAGAGTGTAACATATAGATCGTTGACATTCAAAACGTTGTTGTTATTCCCACTTCCAATATTGAGGGCTGCGCGTTCCTGATCTACAGGCATTGGTCTGTAGGGTTTTGGAACGGATATAATAAATCTATCTTGGAATCCGTTTTGGTCAGTCATTTTGGCAAGTAAGAACGCCGTTGACTTTATTTGAGTAGCTCCCTGAAACAACTGATTTTGACATTTGCAAGAAAAAAATTAATAGTAAAGAAATTTCCGAGACAAATAAAGTGATATTTTAGGAATACAAGTTTTTTTATAAACAACCTTATTTTTGGGTACATAGGAAAGTTGCTCAAAAAAAAACACCAAAAATTAAAGGAAAGTTGCTTAAGAGTTCCTAAATTTTTTCGACAATTAAAAATAGTGTAATTCAATATTGATACTTTAAAATCTTTCAAGCTTCAAGAAAATATCTGTCAAAGTGTATAGGGTCTGTAAAAAGTCAAACAGCAATTTTAGCGTCAGGTTATCAACCACGTGAGGGTAATAATTCATTTAATATTCAGGCTAGGGGGGGGAGTTTGGAGCCCCCCTATCAGTTTTTTTGTGATTACTTCTGAACGAGAAAGAGTTACACCTTCTAATTTTGTGACTTTTCACAAAATTTTATAAGGATCATGTGGGGCAAAAAAAAATTTAACAAAAATTTCTAAGGGACACAGGGTCACACCATTTTTTTCGGGCCCCAGACCCATAATTGGGTAAAAAAATTTTTGCAGCATGATTTTGCAATTTTGATAATCAAAATCGGATTCCTTTGGCAAAATTACATGGAAATTAGTTGATTTATTATTTTTTTACTTGATTATGGTGCTCAAAATGAGCCAAAGTCTAAAATTGGACTTCGCCAGGGCCAAACAAACATGATGACGTCATCAGCCTTTCGATGACGTCAGCAAAAAACTTCTGCATGATTTTGGTTATTCATATGGCCAACTATCATCCCTCAAAGTTTCATGATGATAGCATTTGTATTTCCCGAGAAAATAGGGGGGGGGCTTCAAAAGCCCCTCCCCCGCTTTTCAGAGCCCCTAAAAGGCCTGGCCTGAATAGGGTTAACTCTGATATTCCTGGGCTTTTTTTACTTCGAAAACCTGGGGGATGGATTCCGCACCCTCCATATCTTTGGAACCACTTAAGATAAACTGATAAAACTTTGCACAACAATACACCAACCTATTGTGAACAAAATGACACCAATCTCAAACTATGACCTCATCACAGCTTGATAACGCTATCATTTGTCACCAACACTTTGTCGAAAATCAACATTTTTTCTGGTAAAACCTTGAATGGCAATGAGAAGTGAACGAAAAGAGCTTCTTAAGGTTTTTCGGGAGTTTTCTTTTAAAGCGAAGTACTTTTATATTATTAGGTGTTTCAGGGACATTCTCTACAAGGTAAAAGAGGGTTAAATTACATCCAAAAATTTTTTTTTGATTGTTTATTTAAATATTTAGAAGGGCAATATAACCCTATAGATTAATTCCAAAATGATGTCATTTTCATATGATAATAAATTTTATTAATAGTCTCTTTTTCAGGTTTTAAATATGAAAACATGGCATTTCATTGGCTAAAATTTTAATCTAAAAGCATTAAAAGATGAATTCTGCATTTAAAAAACCCGAAAATAACGTCACTTTGATATTTGGAGAATTTGAAACATGAGCAGAATGATTGATATATGTTTCTACTAGGATACGAAATCCAAGATCCTTTTCAAGTATCCTTTGATTTTCAGTCCCATATGTGAGTGTAATCTCCTTTCCGTTATACAAGTCGCACATCGTTTCAAATTCACCTTTGAAAAAAAATATTGTTGTCAGAAGGAAAAACACTATAAAACTGGTATTATTTAGAACTGTTTGTGTTGCTACTTACTACTATAATTTTCATCTTGTTTAATTATTTTCAAGATATATTCTTTAATTTCTGGGTTAACAATGTAGATCCCATGCTTTTGACTTAAAAACTTGCTTAGACCACTCGCAGTTGACATTGATGTAATGAGACTTTTTATTTTGTCGCTTGCAATTGCATCACTTATTGCGAGCTTAATGGCCGTAGATTTACCTAAGTGATAAATAGTAACATACTATTCATCTTATAATTTCTGATCAAACTGATTTTTCGTTCTTTAAAAGGAAAGCAATATTAGATCTCACAAAAGATGAATTTGTTATTTTTAAAAAATATTAACAAACGGAATTTCTGCCCCTGGTTACCAGTGGTAATAGTATTGGGCCCCAAATTTTTATTTACATCAAATCAAACCAAACCCCTGGATTTCTTTCAAAAAGTCAATTTGTACTGATATAAAATGATTTGATCAGAAATTGACAGATGAAAACACTGTAAATATGCGTTAAAACCTGATTCCAAAAATAAGGAACTTAAATATATTTTAAAATTATTTTGCATCAAGAGGGTTATTGTTTTGCTTGTATTTCAAATACAATGCAATTAAATATGGTGAAGAGGATTCTAGGAATTAATGGGCCAATAGCATGAAGGCAGAGAAAATTTATTTTTACGAATTTCGATATATTGATTAAAAATTAAGCAAAATTATATGTAAAATAAATGGAATTTGGATATGTGGGATATATGCGGTGCCCACCTACACAGGAAAAAAATTGCAATTCCCATTTCTGGGAAATGTCTGGGTTTCGTCTGGGTTTTGTCTGGGGTATGGGAAAATGGTGCATTCCCCAGG
>JANSTP010041121.1:0-25128 GCA_025330745.1 Cladonema radiatum
TTAATTTCGCGATTTTAGGCAAAATTCGTGAAATTCGCGAAAATTTCTCCCCGCGAAAATTTGTACACTTAAGGTATCAAAATCTTTTCTTGTTAATAATATAAGTTTCGCATAGGTAAATATCTATGGCCAAAACACTGACTAAGGCTCCAACAAAATGTTCAGAAATCTATAAAACTTTATTGAAACATTTTTAAAACATTTGAGGTAACCAGTGTTTCTAAAAATAACTGCAGGCAAAAGAGGTTATATGAAGATGACATTGGGGTATGATAATTAGGGTTCGTTTTATCCAGAAATCACGAGGACTGAATCAAAAGAAAGCACTAAACTTGAAAACGCTAAGTATAAATTGACATCACCATCACAACAAACCTAAAAGAGAAAAGAAAAGATAACTTCTTGTTAGCGATTTTCATATAGCGGGGGCCTGGTAACGAATATTTTTCTTGTAGAGAAAACAAAAAAATTTTTAAACATTCGAATCAAATTTGTTTGAAACATAGCAAGAGATTAGAATGGTGAAGCAGTATTGTTTTTCTGCCTTCTGTTTCAATAATTTCAAATCAAAAAAGCCTTATGGTGAGCATTTCAAATTTTACAGACTCCCAACTGACAAGTATCTCCAGCATATCAAACTTTTTTGTACAAGCAGAGTCAAGTGGTAAAGTGGGCATGTTTGCTCAGCTCATTGAACGAAGGGTGAGAGGGAAAACATGAATGATTTGCCAGATGTTATTATTTCTGAGGAGGCATTCAATAAAATTGAACAAAAGTATATTGCTTAAGAAAGCAACTCCAAAAATTTATGAGGAGATTTGAAATTGCACAAGAAAAGAGGGACAGAGTGGTACCGAAAGTAAGAAAGCCATCAGGGAGGCCAGAAAAATCGCCAACTCCTGCTAAAAAAAGAAGTTTGTCTAAAAAACATCTAAGTTAGATAAAGCTTAACCGAAAATTGAAAGTCTGACTGAAAAACTTTAAATTGCACTTAAAAAAATCATTATACTAGATTGCAATCTACAAAGCAATGCCAACGAGGCAAATAAATATAAAATTGCTAATAATATTACACAGCAAAAATTGAATAAACTCAGCTCTGTCAATGAAAATAACAAAAATAACTTCAACTGTAACACACTTGTAAAACAGCCAGCAGTGCTTCAGTATTTATGTGATTTGTTAAAAGACCAATTCAAGGTTATATTTAAGTGTACAGAACCCTACCTTCCTTTTATACCATACCCTAACTGTACAGGAAAAATTTCCACGAGAAAGATCCATCAAAAGACAGAGTACTAAGTGTCCTAACAACATGCCGACATGGGTTATATCAAGGTATAATGGCCTAAATACTGGGAATTTCTAAATCTACAGTACAGAGAATATTTATTGGATGGGTAATTTCTCTAGCAACTCTTTTCATCCAGATAGACCTAAGACCTGAGTCTGGATATAATTTTAAAAAAGTGCATGATATCTTTGTAAAAATAGATCATGGTCACACAAATTTGATTATCGATGCAAGTGAGTTTAAATTTCAAAGTGCAACAAACTTTGAGCTAAATTCATTAATGTTCTCACATTGCAAAAGCACCTAAACTAGGAAAGTACTGATTGGTATATCACCAAATGGTGGTGGTATTTAATTTAGTGATATTTTTCCTGGCTCTATTTCTGATACTGAAATTACAGGAAAAAATGGCGCCACCCATTTAGTAAAAAAAGGAAATGAAATAATAAGTGACAGAGGGTTTGCTATTCAGGACATGTGTGCAGTAAATGAGATAAAACTAAATCGACCTAAGCAAAAAAACTGTCATCAGTTTCCTGCAGTTGACGTTGCAACTAACTTTGACATTGCTGCTTTGCAGATTCATCTTCAAAGGTTTATTGGTGGAGTGAGAGACTGGACAATATCGAACTCAGTGTGGTTCATCAGCCAGTTGGATATTCTCCCCTCGACATGGGAAATGCTTGCCCATATTGTAAATTTGACAATGCCACCTGTTGGCCTTAAAGAAGAAAAAGTACGATAAAATAGCTGCTCTAAAATATTTAAAAAACAACTGAACATACATATATATAATGATAACGTATACCACTCAACCAATTTCAAATTCTACATTATCAACAAATTCAACTTTGCGAACAGCTTTTAGAACACTTTTTATATAATTTCTTAACGGTTTTAATGTATCGAAAATCAAAATACTTAGACAGAATTTTTGTACCAAAGGATTTAAGTTGCTGAATGTCTGGATGATTCCACTGAGTCATTACACAATCATCATATAAATGGTTACATACGTCAATCAAAATACTCATCAGTGTCGGATTTTGTTTAATCAAAAAAAATTTGAACTTCTGTTTCAGGATGGTACGATAGTAACATACAAAATTTAGCACCAGTGCAAGCAATTTGTAACTGATATTGAACATAGTATTGCGGAGATTTGTTAATGGATTCAAGTGGACCAGTGCAATTTTCAGCTCGAGCTTTGACTTCAATTAAAATACCTGCAGGCAAATTTTGAATTTTCAGGATGATGAAAAAATTTGGACCTTTTAACACGTTCTTTATCGATGACAGCTTCTGCCGTCATCTCGATCGGATAATCAAAATTGGGGCTCTATAAGGAACCTCCAGTGCCAAGACTAACTTTGATTATTTTACCTTCTAAAAATACATTCTATTATAAAAAGATAAAAATATATCTCTAGGAGACTACTTATAGCTCAAAAAATACCATGACGGGATAAGACGTCATCGGCAGTGGGATTGGAATAATCCAATCGTACTGTAGATGACGATTTATGCCGTCAAGGTAATTGACAAAGTTTATGGCAACTCTGGCTGACATTGAATCTACTGCATTGAACCAAATGACTGCACAAGAATTTGATTCTGAGATTTCATTTCCTTTGGAATGTTCATCAATGGCGGATGTACCTCACAAATGGTATTTTTCATATTTTGGGATACTTTTTTTTGGTTTATACCAACGTTGTTATCCCTCATTATCTTTTTCATTATCTTATAGTTTTGTAATTTCGCTCATCTCAATATTTTTTTCAAAATGCCTTCCATTCTTTTTAGAAGTAAAAGATATTTTGCAGAAGAAGCTGCAGCACTATTATCTGCAGGTACATCTTCTGATGACAGCTTCGATATTGCAGACAGTGGGTCGGAAATCGAATCAGAATCTGAATCTGAATATACAGATTCAGAGACAATTGATGAAGAAACCATAGACTCTGGAGCTAACCAACCCACTAATAACGTTCGAAGAGGATTAAAAACAAAAGGTGGGAGCAGAAATCTAATTGCTAGTAGTTCTCGAACACAAACGATTGCTAGTTCAACTTCTAATGTTAGCCCATCAACTAGATCCAATAACCAAGATAGCAATACGACCAGTGTCACAGCATCAACAACTGCATCATCAGATTGGAGTACCATACCTCTGGATCCCCCTGCTTTTCCTTTCACAGAAACTGCCAGGTTTCTCATTGATATTCCATTGAATGCAACGCCCATGTATTTTTATAGTCTGTTTCTTACTGATCAAACGTTATAGTTCATGGTGGAGAAAACAAACCGTTATGCAGTAAAGGTTTTACAAGAGAAAATTGTAAGTAGGAGATCTCGCTATAGAGATTGGAGACCTACTGAGGTGAGTGAAATGAAAAAATTTATTGGGCTAATGTTGCATATGGGAATATTGAATTTGCCAAGGTTAAGTGACTATTGGTTAACCGATTGCTTTTTTAAAACATATTTATGGGCCAGTACAATGAGTAGAAACAGTTTTTTTCTTTTGCTTCGCTTCTGGCATTTTGAATGAATGCTGAAAATGACAGACTGAAAAAAGTTGCCTTTTTGCTGAATAACTTGAATCAAAAAATGAAAGAAATTTATACGCCTGACAGTAGCCTTTCATTAGACAAATCAATGGTTTTGTGGAGAGGACGACTAATTTTTCGACAGTACATAAAAAACAAAAAGCACAAGTATGGTGTTAAGTTCTACGAAATTTGTGATTGGAGTGGGCTGATAATAAGAAGCATGTCCTATAGTGGTATTCCATATCCCGATCCGCATAGCGTCGGTCAAACAGGGGCAATAGTTTTAAAATTGATGCAAGATTTTTCGGGAAAAGGGTATACTGTATATGCAGATAACTATTACAATTAAGTGAAACTCACCAAGTACATGTCAAGTAATCGCACATACATCTGTGGCACACTTTGTGGTGACCGGAAAGAAAACCCAAAAAGTGTGGTTCAAAAAAAGCTTGTCAAAGGTGAAATGACTTGGGCACGAAATGAAACAGTTGTTGTGTGCAAATGGAAAGACAAACGAGATGTTCTGGCGATCATAAACAAGCACAGAGCTAAACTTGAACCAGTCCGAAAGAAAAGAGGAGATGTCAACATGAAGCGAAATTTTATTGCCGATTATAATCATGGCATGTCCGGTATCGATTGGTCCGATCAAATGTTGTCATATTACCAAGGTCTTCGAAAGACAGTCCGCTGGTATAAGAAAATTGGTTTTCATTTCTTGGAAATGTATTTACACAATGCATTTTACCTCTATAAACGAGCCACACCAAGAAGTACTATGAACTTGATAGACTTCAGAGTAAGTGTTGTGAAAGGTTTGTTGAATTTTTCACCAACTGGAGCAAATGCACAACAAGGAAATGCACAACAAGGAAATCTGTCAGTTCATTACCCCACTTTTATTCCGAAAAAAGCAGATGATGAAAAACGCCAAAATCAGTTGCGATGCAGATTACGTTACAAAAAAGGTATTCGAAAGGAAACCCGATACAGGTGTAGTCAATGCGCAGAGCAGCCACCACTTTGTGTCGATCCATGCTTCAAATTGCATCACGATAATGTATAAATTTTTAAAAGGTCATTTCGTTCCTTGCTTTTCTAGATTATCTTAAAGTTTTATGAACATTAAATCGTTTATGTGTCACATACTGCTGAAAGTGTTTCATTTTAAAAAGATTTTTGCATTTAGAAAAACATGTTATGCATATCTCCTAGTCCATGAACTTGATGTCCGTAAATCCTAAACTCACAACGCGCAACCGAATATATTTTTTCAAAAATGGCGACTTGCAGATCCTAGAATTGACAAACAGCCTCGTTTTCAGTCCTGAACAGAGTGTGCATGAAGTAAAAGGCTTGGTAAGAAAGTGGTTACAATGACGGAATAAGCCGTCACCGGCACTTTTAAGAATAATAAGCAATGACGTGTTATGCTGGCAGCGGCATTTTAGAAGAAAAATTCCTATGACGACTTATTGCGTCAACGGCACTTTACAGAGGGAAAAATAGAAAAGGTTCGGCAGTGAACGTGTTAAGAACACATTTTGATAAACTTTCGAAATGATTTAGTGCTTCTGATTCATGTCCACCTTCTACATTTTGTATATGATCCATCGGTTTTTTGGTTAAACCATTTCTCATAATATCTAATGTCTTATTAAATTCAGCCTTTCTGTAAAACCCAACTAAACATGATATTCGACTGCCTGTAACTTTATATTTTCGAAGTTCTTGCCATTCTCATGAATTTTGATAGTTGGTTCCGCAGGGCTCGGGGGGCATCCATGAAACTCAGATCGATTTTAACAAAATCATTTGAAGTTTGTAACTGTGGATCGATATTTAAATATAACAAATTTGATGCACCATTTTTATAAACTGTTTCAGAGTTGGCTGTGTATACTGGAAAGCATCCTTGGCAAGGGTATTTTCTATAATAATTGTCGGTTGTGTTTTATTTCTCATAGCATTTTGTTGAATATCTTGATATTTTCCATCTATATATTTACAGATTAAGTTCTCTTTTTGCACATCTTTCTTAGAGAGTGTGTCATCAAAAGCTTCAAAACTGCAATAAAAATGGTCGTCCAAAGCATCTGCCGTTGCAAGATTGTATTTATAATTCAAATCAAGCCCCTTAGAAGATTTTTTATCAACTTCTAAACTCATGAGTACATTATAAACATGATGCTCCTGGCCTGTAGTAGCAGATGCAGACTGTTTTTGTTTAGGGGGCTAGGTGTACAATAAAAAATACCGCCCACCGTAGTTGGATGGAGAAGAAAAGTTTGCATTTTAAAACGTTTAAAATGGCTGTCTTAGCGTTTTCCAGCAAGTCAAATTGACAATCGGGAGTCAGTTCTTAGAATGAAAACTACTAGTTACATCTATCTAATCCATCAATTTAAGGGTGGGGAGCTGGTTTCTGCATTAACTGGTGGAACATTGGATTGAATTTGTGTTTGCGTTGGTAAGCAAGAAAAAAGTTACTTTTGCAACTCATATATTAGAAGGACTGGCAAGTTTGAAGTACGATGAAAGATGGCATGGGGCATAATATTGCGGCCACCATGGTTTGGAAAATTTTGGAAACTAGAGGCTCTAAAACAGCTTTCAACGCTACTTTAGGAGACAAAATTGGTGGAGTTTCCTCTCAAATAGAGGTGCATTTTCAATAAAATTAGAAAAGAATAGTCAACATTTTCTTTACAAAATTAATAGAATTCAGCCGGCATTTGTACAGTCCCTTCAGTTCGGTTTAACAAACATTTCTTGTTTTAACCAGATTAAGGGAACTCTCAATTAGTCGTATTTTCAATGGGTGAAAACATATTTTTAGGTTCAATGATCATCAACATATTTATAATGTGAAATTTAGTCTTAAAGTGTTAGATAAAAAGACTATATGACTAACACTTTTCCAAAAGTAGGTCGAATGCAGAGTTAGAATAGACTATTTCAGAACGAATTTTGAAGCTTTTTTTAGAGTATTCTCATGTTTTTGTGAAGATAAAAAAAAAATATTTTAGTTGGCAAAATATTTTGCGACAGGCTTGTGCTCAATGGACATTTTTTTTTTTCAAATTATATTTCAAATTACATCTATTTTGAAGTAGGCATTTGTGTTAGGGTCAGCGGCACAAACTTCAAAACTGTCAGAGTTTTTCCTATCAGCAGATTTTGGTTTATTTTTATTTAAGGGAACTATGGATATTGAACCTTTCTTTGAGCGACAATGTTATTTTTGTAGTTGTTCAGTGCAAATTAGTTCTAACAAAAGTTCATTTGTTTCAGAAAAATTTTTCAAAAATAAAAGAACAGATAAAATATGACAAAAGAGACCACTTAATCCAACTGGGCAACTATAATATGCTCTACGAGGTATTGAATCTTTGAACAATATGACAACTGGTCTTGATACATTACCATAAGACTTCTTCACAATGCCTTTCACACACTGTTCACCAGGGCCTACAGAAAGAGTTTTAATAATCCTAATTTTTCGGCTCTCAAGCAAACGAAATGTTTTTTCTTGTTGCCCAACACTGCCTGGCAACTTATGCTGACAATACTGTTCAAACATTGATTTAAAAATCTTTGCCCAGAATGTTTTACACACTTCCCACTTTGCTGCTGACGCTGGTGGTACATCATCAGGATTAAGACTGTAATTAACCTTATAAAGAAGATTCCTGGGTATAACCAAAACCTTCTTAGCTTTATTTTCAGTTCATCAGCACTGCGTGCCCAATTGTTCGTTGTCATCATTGTTATGTTTTTATGTTTTTCCCTACAACCATTTGATTCGAACCCAGTCTACTTTTTATGAATCTCGCTAATTATAAGGCTCTGAGTATTAAAAAATCAAGTAAGTAACTGATATCAAAACAAAGTCTACGAAATAAAACAATTGCTCAAAAAAAGGTTGCTATATAGGACACCTGAACAAAGTGATTAAGCAGAATTGGGTGTCTGCTTATAAATTTCAATCACTATTTCTGAAGTAATCGGTATGAGCCAGTATGAAGATGTTTCGTTTTCTTGCTTTAAATATCACTTATGAATACTTTTTTTTTTTTTTTTTTTTTGCTTGATGATTCTTTTTCATGATGTTTAGCTTTCCTGCAGGAGTAGTCTAAAACATAAAAATTGAGAGAAAAAGGACGTAATATTTAGATAATGTTTAGCTAGAGAGCTAAACTAGTGGGAATAGATATAAAAAGCTTGCAGTATTGTATTATTTGTCTCTTTTTAGCATTCTGTTTTACCTTTGTCGTATGTCGACAAATAGCTCAAAGTTTATTTTGTTTTTGAGTATATATACGTTCGCTAGCTACAGAAAACTATACTTAGCAAGCCCAGTTACAGACTTAGTTTCTTAGTTACTTATGTGGTCTAATATTCTTTACATGCTTAAAGGAAAAACAAATTCAAGTAAGAGAAAGAGCTACTACATTATAGAACAAAAAGGCTCCTTGGAACTCGAATACAAAGCTAAGCTACTTCAACCCAATTTGCTAAGATTTGATTAGGGAACTGATGTAGAATTTTGCTAAGGGAAATATAAATTTGAAAAACTTTGATATTAGTGAGAGTGAGAAAATCTTAAGCTAGCAGATTGTTTAGTTCTTCCACATTTCGGAAATTGCAGAAAGAATCCACTCTGTATAGTACATATTGCAACGGCCAGATGTTTTGGTGCTCACTTTTTACAATAATATCTCTGATCACACTTCTGGGTAATGCGTAAACAAACATTTTATTATAAATTGTATTTTAGGATAAAATAATTGGCTAAATCAGCACTCTGATATCATGGCCCTAATCAGCAGAATCATAAAAAATGCATATTAGAATTTCAACTTTTTTATACAACAATTCTTGTGGGTTTCTCGTGACAGTCATTTATGCTTAAAGACAGTGTTTTTTCGAGCTAACACCTTGTTTAAAAAGTAATTCATTCATCTAAATACTGGTAATGCGCAATTCTCAGAAAACAGCTTTATAGCAAACAAATATACATATTTATCTAAATTTTTAATACAACCAATTCAATTTCTTACCAGGCAATGCCTTTTAATTAAAGTGACTAGGTTTTCAATAAATATTTGGTCCACAGTGGGGGTCAAGATCTTTGTAAATTTTTGCTACTTTCCTATGCTAAAGTAAGTGCTGGACTTATTTTCTTTATAAACTATCTTCATTATATATGGATCTTATCACATAAAATTATACTTTAGCTTTAGAATTTAGCATAATTGGCCCGTTTTACCGAGACTGGTGTTTTGATACTCCAAAATCAGGTAAATTTACTCTACCCCAATATTTTGGGACCAAAAGTCCAAATGAGATAAATTTTACATGATAATACAAAAAAAAATTAAAAAAAATAAAAAAAAACAATGCTCTTTCGATCTGATGACCTTTTACAAGCTTGATGACCTTTGATCTATCTTTAACAAGCTTGAAAAATTGCTAACATAGGACAAAATCTGAGAAATTTAGCCGCTCCAAGGGAAAATCCAAAAACATCATCAATTACAAGTTTTTGCATTGAATTTGCCCTGCTCGATCTGATTTTTTACAATTTTGAATGAAAATCTTTAACTTCATCAAATTGGCACAATACTGGGTTGTGTATCCTGTTTTCTGTTGTTAATTCTTTTACTATAGAACTTTCCTGCCGGGATCATTACATTCAAAGAAAAATTCCTAAATTTACCACAGGAAACAATAACCTGAAGAAATTCTTCTTTCTGTTGGTCGGTAGATTATAAAATTTCAAAACCATTCAATGGCACAATATTTAAGTAAGTTATGTTGTAACATTTGTAGATTGACAATTTGCCTACAAGTTCTCTGTACACTGTACACTAATTGGCGCGTGGTATTGGACTGATCAACAAGATTTGCTGCTTTGAATGCAAGGGCACTTGCTCTTTCTTTGACATAGGCAACTGATATTATCATCACCGCTATGTGCACTTGATCGTGCTGACTGGGTTAATTCTTTATTTCTTGTAGGTTGGCGTATTTTTTCGATACAGGTTGAAACTGGTATTTCAAATTGCATTTACATACATTTGAGTTGTGAGTTTAAATAATAGCGCCAGAAGATTTCTCAATCTTAGTGATAGTACAACCATTCATATTAGCTGTGAGTGATTTGAAGAATTCCAACTTGTAGCAGTCGAAACCAATTATTTGGTACCAAGTCTTCACCATTTATGATAATGTTAAAGTAGGATGTTCCTTTTTTTGATACAAGCAGTCCCTTTGATACTAACAATACTTCGATACTTCGATACTGTTCCTTCGTTAACAAGTTCTAATGAGCAAACTGAAACGAGTTAAATATTGTTAATTTTTGGATTAAGAAGTCCATTTAAATGGGTAAAATCTAGGGGAAATTTAAGACATATTGAAAACACATCAGATAACCTAATTTAATTATGAACATGGCCCTTCTAATTACTACTACGGCCGCAAAAGACATACTCTGCTGTGATAAAATACAGAAAGATTTCTACATGTAAAATTATTAACTGCAAAGCTTCGTTTTCACTCCGGAAAACAATTGGTGGATTGGATTGGATTATTTCTAAATCAATTATTAATCAGTTTTTCCACTCATCGTGCAACTTTCCAAATATTTAAGAGTTTTTTATGTTGAGTTAAAAACAAAGAAAATTTTAAAAAATGAACAGGGAAGATTTACTACTTATAATGTTAACGTTGCTTAAGGGAAGTCATCTAAAAAGTATACACAAGCCAAAAAGTAAACATAAGATGTAGGTTTAAGCTTCAGCTTGCTGTACCAAATTTTGAGCTTTTTCAGAAAAGTTATTTTGAGCAAGGATATTGAGCCTACCAAGATATGAAAATTTACTGCGTCTTATCAGCTCAGTCATCAGCAAACCCTTGAATAGAAAAAAACAAGTTTAGCCTAATGGTTCTGCGGATCACATAACAAAAATGAAAATTTTCAACTTTCAAATCGCTTAACTTCAATCCAAATTCTAAGGATAAAAAAAAGCTTGTGAGCCTTTACATTTAAATAAATCATGACCATCCAATCCAATCTTTGGATAATTTTCCAGAGTGAAATGAAGCTTAATGCACTTAAAGAGGACTTTCGCTATAAGCGCCAGTGAGACTGAAGATTTGCTGGTTTAAAAAGGATTATTTGTGCTTTTTTGAAGCAAATAAAATCAACTGAATATATGACAAATATTGAACAATTACCATTTGAACTTGGAACACTTGAAATCTTTCTTGCTACACTTCATCACTGCTACAGTTTGGCTGAAACAATTATTAATTAACCCTTTTTTTACCGGTTACCCGCTCAGCAGGTGATAAAAAACCATATTTTTTTCTGTTCCCTGCCCTGCAGGCAATAAGAACAATTGACATGTAGAAAAAAGAGTATGCGCTTAGTAGCAGAACTGTTTCTTGATTGTGTATTATACATGTGAGCACTATCTGAAAGACTGAATAGTTTCTAATATATATATATATATATATTAGTAATAATAAGTTTCTGAAAAGTAGGTAAAAACAAGGTCAGTTATCTGAGAATTTTTATGAATCACGTGACTTTTATCCCGTCAGTGTGGATAAAATTTTTGTTTCTTTCTATTCACTTTCCCTATCAACAATTCAAGTTAGGCATGGGGGAAAGCTCCGTTAAGAAGGGTCGATGAGATAGATGACAACAATTGAACAAAGAGGATAACTAAAGAAAGAAAAAAGAATTACACATTTTCTTGTCTAAAATTATAGGTTTCATTTTTTAAGACTGAAACGTAAAATGAATAAAAATCTCGGCCTTCTTTTATATTTAAATATACGTTGACAATACAGATGTATATATTTATTCAAATTCTATTTAAATAGATCGCACGTTATTGTTTTTATGAGAAAAGTTATGATATCACAAAGAAAAGTTGTCATTCAAAAATATTACAATGGCCAAGCATGGCCATGAGTATCCTTAACAAACATGACCAAGCATTAACCCGGCAATGACATGATATATTGTTAAAAGTGTGTTGTTACATTAAAATTGTTTGCTTATTGATGCCCCACGTAGTAACAGTATCTTTGTTATCATCTTTTTTATTTAAGTATTTTGTTTAAAACTGTTAAAAGTTTGCATAAGATACTTGTAATGTGAAAAACTTTAGGATGACTGTATCAGGCTCAAAATTTTGTCACTCTTAATTTGCCAACTTTTCTTACTTTCCTGGAGGAACCATAGTAAAAATCTTTTATATTTTACACGGTACAGGATTGCTTTTTATTCTCGAATTATCCTAAATATGTCCTGATAGGTAATTATAAAATTTCTGATCTATATTATGTAGCAGCTGGTCTTTAAATAACCACGGAGTTGGGGAGGCTGAGGCTGTTGGTCAATTTCCATCCTCAACGTCTATTTCATCACTTTAGTCAAAGGGCCCATTTACGCCACTTTGAGTCATTTTACTGGCTTCTTGGTTGCTTTTCACCCTCCCATCTAGCATAAGAACTATCTGGGTATTTAAACAAGAAAATAAAATTATATCTCAAATTTCCTATCATTCAGGTAACTTCCTATTATATGATGAAAATGAAATATATTTTGATGTTTGTATTTAACATATACACAAACCTGCAATTTTATGTTTGTTGTTGTGCCATCGTCATTAAGATGGCAAGTGAATGAAAGTATTGCTAGGCCAGAGCCCGAGGTGAGATATGTATTTTGAACCTAAAACAAGGTGGACGAGACAACTGAACTGACAACTGAATTTGCTTTTATTTACCTAGATATCTTCCCATTAATTACCATTTTACTGTCATTTTATTTAATTTTTATTTATTAGTCACCTGAAAAATCTATAGCATAACCATATACGAAATATAGCAAATTGTTTTTAAAACTTGTCAAACAATTTAAGAATCATAAATTTTAATTAAGGCCGGTTTCATTAGAGTTTGTTTACCAACTTGAGTCATGAGATCAAATTAATAGTAGTGAAAGGTCTTTCTTAAAAAATTCCATTAAATTTTTGCCAATCAAATTTGATTTTCTATTAGTGTGTCAGAGACACAATACTTTACTTTTTATATATACTGGCAGCACAGAAAGAAAACAAATTTCAGCCACTTTCGGTTCTTTAAAAGAAATTGTAATTCGACACAAACAATAGTACAGTAGAATTATTGTGAGCTTAACAACTTTTAAAGCAGATTTAAAGGCAAATCTAGAGTCACAATTATTTACAAAATGTAGATGTTTATAATAGCAATCCAAGATTTACATTTTTGAAAAACCACTGGAACATTAACTTGAGAATTTTTTCTTTGAAGGTTTCATAAGCTACATACGTGAGAGGTTAATAATGAGCTATTAAGGGTCAATTTGATATGACGTTAAGTGTGACGGGATGAGTATGGATACACACTGCTTCTGATAAAACAGTGCTTGGGTGCTTATGGTGTGACAAATAATGCAATGATAAAGGCATATATAATAAGTTATAATTCTCACACATTTTGGTGATAAGTGTATGGAGGAACAGGAAAAAGTAAATATATCAAATACTGGTTAAAATAAACACTGTAGTGAATGCATTGTTTGTATTCCCTATAAATGACTAGTTGAAATTTAATTATCTATTGACTTCCTTTTCTGAAATGTCTATATACATGCGGCAGAACCTTGAGCTCTGCAACATTTGGGTAATCAGCATATCATTCAAAAGGCTTTACCCACACACAGAGCGGTGATTATGTTGAAATGCTATCACATTTAAATTGCACAAAGTTTTTATTATTATTACTAGCTGCAGCGAAATAGTAATTGAATAAACAAATACTACTTACAAGAGCAACAAAGACCTTAAACACACTGCAATCCAGCCAAGACATACTTGGGCTTGTTGAGGTTTGATGCAAAACACTTCCTTCCTTGCCTCGCCATGGGTTGTATCGGTGGGATTTTTCTTACGCGCTTACCGTGAATTTTACTTTACATAATCCCCTGAAATATTAGATTTTCAAGAGAACATACAGCAGAGCCAAGTGCAAGTTAAAAAAACCCGCCACACAGAGTACAGTGCAGTAGATCGATTTTTCAATAGGAAAAGTCATGTTACTAGTCCCTATTTCAATTGCGTTTAGCCGCACCATGAAAGTATAAGGGCTATATTTCTAGTCTATTGTGCAAGGAATTCTGATGACTTCAAATGGGCTAAGGTTATGACAATTTTATTTTCTATATGTGGTAATCGTTTTGTGTCATTATAGTTAACAAAAAGCATAGGAGATACACACAATTTTTCCTGCAACAGCAAGACTTCATGATGTCTGCTTCCACATTGCTAAATAGAAACTTTCCTTAAGAGCCATCATTTTCAACATTTTACCCTGTTGCTCAAACCTAAAATCTCCTTCTTGGTTTTCATTAAGAATTATGTTTCTAGAGCTAACATTATATTTTAGCTCTTTGACTGAATCAGGATATGAAACCCAATTAAGCAACTTTTTATATTCTACTTCTCGGTAAATAGAGTGGTTAAAAACAAAGAAAGTGTATATTAATTTCATTCTACCTCCATGGTTTGTGTCTCGTTGATTTCATTTTTCACTATTTTATTTTTATTTTTTACAATATTCATAAACTACATGTTAAATTTCTAGCAAAAGAAATATTCGAATGTGCAAGTTAACTCTTTGTGATACAACAAACTAAAATTAAAAAAAAAATATCGAAAACTTTTGACCAATATGCTAAAAAGCAGGCAGGAATAGTATGTTGGACAGAAAAAAATTCATTGAAAAAATTTCACATCAAATTCAAATAAAGTGCTGCATGAGATAGGATAGTCCCTTTGAAGTTAAAAATATTAACTGATTATATTTTGCACTAACACATTATTCATCAAAGTACTCTTTGTTGAACTAAACCAAGTGATTGACAATTATCAGTAATGGAATTGCAAATTTGAAAACTGCAATTAATTACTGCTAACATTCCAAGTAAAGTTTCTCTCCCTTGTCCCATCTACTAGAAGGAAAAATAGTTCAAAGTAGGGTCGCTCAAATCTGATAATCCTATCAATTACCCAGTCTCATTGTCGAAAACCAGGTTGGATTGAATTTTCCTTTCATCAAACAAAACAAAAACATATCATTCCAAATCAAAATAGTCATTGGTTTGACTAATCAGTTTATCAATAATTTTAGGATTGAAACCAACCTGCAAGCAAAAAGAAGACAATGAATCATGGCTAAAAGTTCCAATGTACTTAAAGACATGCTCAAGCGTTAGTTTACAGTTGTATCTGTTGTTACTACATCTGCCTAATTAATATCTTATCCCTAAAGGAACGTTCTTTCGACAAATAATTGGATATTTTAAATCAAAATCTTACAAAGAGCATAATAGATGTAAAGCCTTCTTTGGACAATTTTCAAAAGGCAAATTGAGGGAATGATTTTTACTAATCGAGTCTTATCTAAACAAATGTAATCACCATTTTGCTATCTATATATGAGCCCTTATTATTTTTGGTTTAGGATAGTTACAATCAAGTATTAGGTTGTTTCTTCATACCAGGTTCAATGAAATTAGGAAAATTGTTCTAAAATTAACGAGTAAAATTGAAATTAAGATGGAGTTATTCACTTAGCATTAAACTATAATAATGCTTGGAAAATTTCTGATTTTTAATGAGAGGAAGAGCACAAATATGTTGATTATGGAAATACAAATGCACTGAGAGAACTTCCAAAAGTTAGTCAAATCAACAATATTTTTAGCAAATTTTTCATCTGTAAAAGAATTATTGTTTTGCTTTGAAAAAAATTGAACTTTAAGAACTAAAGAGGTACTAAAGTGAAAATATATTTACGACACGCTTACAATAAGGAACATAATGAACTCTGCTTATTATTTTAATTCAAGTCAACTTTTTATTCGCGAGATACTTGGTTTTAACGATTTGTTGCCTAAAGGATTTCCCTAACATGGATAAGACTTTATGATGCCATCAAGGGATAACAAATCTGCCACAATTATTGGAAGTATATATCTCAAGTTATAATAATAACTTTTTAGTAAAACTTCTCACATTTAGTATATACGTAATTGGAATTTATGTATCTATTTTTCATGAAATTTGTAAACAATAATTCCTAGGTCATCATCTTTAGCTTCCTATCAAAAAATATATTTCCCATAATTTCCAGCCCTATTAAAATTTATTTAGTAATTACCAACGTGTCCGAGGTATTTCAATTGCAAAAATCTCACTTTAATCATAAACTCCATCGTCGGGAATTAGACAAGACATAAAAACAAAGGAATTTGGAGTAAGTGAGGATAAGATTTTCTCTAGAAAAACCTTCATAAGTATGAGTTTCAATTTACAAAAAGTATTAACTAAACGACCACTCTATTTTTAATAAAATTTAAAGTAGCAAGGAGATTATACCATTGCAAAACACTAAAGTAATAAAGGTGCTATAAACATACTTGAGGCTTGATATAGTTTCTGTAATCATGAAAGTTACGTGGACTTGGCAAAACTAAAATACCACTATTATGGAGCTCTTCATAACAGGAAGATTAACGTGTTTGTTAATGAGAGGCAAAAGCGAATAATCATAGAATGATTGCTTCCCACATGGATTTTCGAACTCAGTCTATCGTCCTTCTCAGTGACTGTCCATTCTTCTAAAAACTTCAATTTCTTTAACCTTTAACAAAGTTCTGAAAAACGTTTTATACATGTATGTTTGTTTTGCTGGTGGTACAGAAAATTGAAGTTGATGTCCATCGGACAGTTTTATTTTCCTTCTTTCTGTATTAGGAATATCATGGCTTTATGAAGGAAAATTCATCATCGGTACAACACCTGTAATTACTCATTTCCTTTCTCGACTAAAAGAAAGAAACCAAAAAAGCAAAGATTTAAAGAAATTCATTCAATAATCAGTTTATATTTCTAACTGCTAAACCTTATAAATCATAAATCAGAGTTACAAAACAGAATCTTTAAGTAGCTAGCTATAAGGCGAAAAGATGTTCTTGTTGGTAGTAAACTTTACTGAAAACCAATTAATAAAAAAGCAAACTGAACATACTAGCCAACACAAATCAAAAACCTCCAAAATAATTTAAGATTGCCATCAAAATTGGCAACTCTCTCACCAAGGAGGTTAGAAAACAGAAGGAGTAACATCTTATTTGAAGGATGTGTGATGTAATGGTCTTATAGATGAAGACAGTAATTGTCTAAACGATTATTGTTTTTGATTGTTGCTAGTTGATACTTTAATCGTTTGCTTAATTAAATTAATAGCTGACATAAAAGTTTATCAGGTCAGTTGACGAGACTTTACATATAAAGTAAAAAAAAATCTGACATTACACTCATGAAAAAGCTCCTATAACTTAGGACAGCCAAAGCCACTAGGTTCTAAATAAACACCGGTAGAAAGAGTTAAAGAAAGCCATCATAATCCCTTAGTGGATAAAAACAGATGAACAAAAAACTGATTCAGAGCAGTTCTTTCAAACAATTGATAGGTCAGCCTCGATATGAACGGAAAATCATTGGGTAAAAAATTTCAAGGAAAAGATACTTATATCCTAACTTATCAAGCCAGTGTTTTCAAAGGCATCAACTTCTGGCTAAAACCCAAGAAAAACGGGAAAAAATTGTTGGTGATCATCTCCAAAACTTTAATTCATGTTCAGGAGAATTGTCGAAACATGGTGCGTTGTTTTAATGACTTTTTCGAATAGTGCGGGATGAAATGTTGACATATGGACTTCCGTGTCCTTTTGGTGCTAAAAGCAAAATTTTTGAAGATTATGAATGTATATTGAATTGAAAGCAAAATGACATAGGGTTACTGTTCTGAATTTGCCTGTAGTGTATTTTACGGACCAGAATAGGCACGCCCTAAAAATCACCAAAATGTTAATAGTTCAACACTGGGTGTTGCTGTGATCACCAAAATCAATTGCAAAAAGTAACTCTACAATTTAAAACAATCCTAGGAATTTTAAGTTAATCACCTGAGAAATGTGTATTTTACAGACCAAATCATAAATATAAATTATTGGTCTGTAAAATACTGAGGAAAATAATTTTTCAAAAAATTTTGTAATTTTTTTATAAAACAGCTTTTGTTTTTAGTATTTGCCAAATTTTCAAGGAATATGATCAAGGCACAGTACATGCTATTCTGTTGTTGTGAAAATGTGTTTTCACATTTATCTTATTCACAGGAAAGAAGCTATTAAATTTCTATTTGTTTCTTTTGGAATCTTTCTCACTCACCTTTGTGTGTTACAGTTGACTTTATACTTATTTTATCAATTCCAATTTTAGAAAAATCTATATAAAGAGATATAGAAGAGATATAGAAAATTTATACAAAATAGTTGTTAACGATTGTTGTTGAAGTGAGGTGATTGAAAAACAGAGATTTGGAGACTGATTACGCAAAAAAGAAGGTTTGTAAATTTAAAGTTTAAATAAATAGTTTGAATAAAGTTTAAATAAAAAAGGATACACACAGGCTTCTCAAACATACTCACGATACGCAAGAACTAATCAATCACATTCATACAACCTAGAACGTTTAAGGTTCACTTCTAATAAGTTTCAATTTTTTCTAGTGTGTTATATCAGTTAAGTCTAGTAAAGGCGAAGTAGCTTTAAAATTGAGAAAATGCATTGTTTGTCAACAAGATGATCCAAAGAAGCATCTAGTGAAAAACCCAACAGAAAGCAGCAATGAAAAGTTAATAGATGTCTGCAACATCCGTAAAGATTACCATGATGACTTTGTTCAATTGCATCATCTTGTTATCATCTTGTCCATCTTTGTTCAAATTATATCATCTTGTTTGCCTGACGATATCAGTCAAATCAAATATCACAAAGAATGTTCCAAGATTTTGACAAACATAAATGCTATTGAGTTAGTAAAGAAAAAATATAAGATAGCGGTAGAAGGCAAAGAAAAGCAAGAGGATAAAGAAGAAACTTCAGTTAGTACAAGACGAAAAAGTAATGTTTTGTATCAGAAAGGCAACTGTAAAATTTATCAGAAACCGAAAGGACAGCGCGAAGGGAAGTTACACTTTGTCCAAACATTAAATATGGGTAACCTGATGCTAAGAGTAGCAGAATGATTAGAAGATATATCTTTTTTCTTTAGGCTCGATAGCATACCAAACTCAAAAGATGCTATTGCAAACAACGTATGCTATCATCTGCGATGTTGGGTTGATGTAAAACGAAAATCGAGTTCTACAGAACAGCTGAGAACATCCGACGAGTTTAAATATGCAACCGGTGACATTGAACTTATTAGTTATGTTAAGTTTCAGTTATCTCAGTCGAAGATATTAGACATGAACATTTTGGAAGCAAAATATAAGGAGTCATTGATCAGTTGAGGTGTCAAGCAAGAAAACCTATTAAAAAAATATAAGCCATATATAAAAGAATTGGTTATGGAACATGTAGGCTCGGCAGAATTTGTAAAGTCTCCACGTAGAAACGAAGCTGAACGTTTATGTAGCAAAAAGACTAATGAAAGTTTAGCTGATGAGGCTATCCAGGAATCTGAGCGTGAAAACCTGAGTCATTTTTTTTAAAGCTGCTGAATTTGTACGGAAAAAAGTGTTGGAAATGAATAAATGGAAATTTGAAGGAACATTTGATGATTACCAACAGTCAAAACACCTGGCCTTACTACTCAAATGGATAATAATTGGGCCCGAACGGATAATGTCAGACAACAGTAGAGAAGAATCAATCAATAACACTGTTTCTATTATCTCCCAAATAATTCATCAGTCAGTGAAATCGAATCATCAAGTGCATTATCAATCAGTTGAGAATTCAAACAGAAGCGTGTACTAAATAACTGAGACGCCTTTTTCAGTTGGATTAGGTTTACATGTATATATTAAGACAAGGAGCAAGGAATTGGTAAATCTTTTGTTCAGATTCAAACTATCGATTCCATTCAAAAAAGTATTGGCGATTAAAAGTGATATTGCTGGTGGTAATAATGGCGTGTACTTTCCGGATGATTTAGATCCTAGTAAAAAACTTTAACAACTTTGATTTAACAATCGATACATATAATGATAAGGATCAGTTGCATGGAACAACTTCCGTTGTTTTTCAAGAGAAAGGGTGCAAGAATGTCAACCCTTTGTTATTTGAAAGAAATGCCAAACCAAATGACAATCCACTATATACTGCAAATCAAATCACTGAACCTTTGCTGGTAAATACGTCCAACAAAGATTTTGAATGTGATGTCGATACTGAATATGTTGGAGAATTCATAAAATGGGATTTAACATGGGCGCTTTCAAGAGTATTTGACAAAGAAAAGAAAACACCAACATGGGCTGCAATGAATTCACTTTCTGTCCCAGATATGTCATTAGACTCCTATCGCACTATACCCATCATCCCAGGATTGGGGAAACCTTTATTCCGCCTTGAAAATAGTACAGGGAATAAATTTGTGTCACACAAAGGATCATAAAACTATTTTCACACTTGATCAACAGCTGTATTCAAAATGTATCAAACTACAGTCAAGAGATGATATCAAGAATTCTTATGTGTTCAGACTAGGTGAATTGCATATTTTATTTTCAATGTTTAAAGTCATTGGAAAAAATATTGATCAGTCAGGTTTAGATGAAGCTTTGTCAGAAGCTGATGTGTATGGACCAAATACAGTAGAAGAAATAAAGTCCGGGAAGCATTACAAACGCAGCTTCAATGCATTTTTACTACTGTATGTGAGTTTGTTTGAAATTTACATAAGAGAAATATTTTCTGGAAATATCGTCACCAAAATAAACTCGGAAGAAGCTATTGGAGAACTTGCAAAACAGAAGATCGAAGAAGATGCGAACAATATCTCTCAAACAAAATTTTATGAACTTCTTAAAGCTAAAGATGATCAATTGTCAGGCCAATCTAAAATGTACCGAAACTATATGAATCTTGTAGAGATTATGCTTCTTTTTGTGCGTGCAACCTGTCAAGGGATATGGGAACTACATCTCTCATCACTAGATAGATTCGTCAAATTTTTCTTTGCGTATGACCAAGTTATGAATTATGCAAGACTTGCACCAGTTTATCTTTCACAGGTGTATCAGTTGCAGCAAGAGGATCCAAAGACCTGGCAATTTCTAAAGGAAGGGAATTTTTTTGTCAACAAGTCAGGAATCCCGTTTACTGCGCTTGGAGTAGATCATGCTCTGGAACAAGAAAATAGAAAGATGAAGGTCTTAGGAGGAATTTCAGGTATTGCAAATAAGGCTGAAAAGATGGAAGGCTACTTTTTAGCCGCTCCCATTCTGCAAAGGATTTCTCAAAATTTTGAAAACAAGTTTGCCGAACCTAGCCAACAGCAGAAACAAATTCACCATCAGCAAAAAGGTTGATCAATGAAAGATTCTACAATGACACTTCCAAGTTAGTGAACATGTTTGAAAACCATGATGTTGACGTCGAAAGAACTAATGATGTTTTCAATGTTATGTGGAAAGTTGTTAGGCCACCTCCAAAAGCAGAAGAGTATCTACAACACAAGCAGATTGGTGATGAAATGTACAAAGAATTCAAAAAAGACAGGCTGGAAGGGGAAAAATCAGCATGGGATCCATTAAAGAAAAGAAAACTCTTTACGTTTGCCAGTTTGAAAAAACCAATTATTTCGAAAGTTGGTCAAAAGATAACGGAGATAAAAGAAGAGAAGAAACTGCTAACAAAAATAGTGATTGCTTCAAGGACAAGGGAAATATTGATTTGGCGCTATACTTAGGAACATACAAAATTACAAATGTACCTTGTTCAATGTTTCGCACAGACGGGAGTCTTCTACTTGGTTTTGATAAGTCCTCCGTCATGCATGAGATCGAGAAGCAAATCAAACCTGCAGCAAGTGATGAAATAAGTTCGGGGAATCCTAATTCTCAAACTAAAAGAGTTATCATATTTGATGGCATGGCTGTTGTCAATTGATTGATAAAGACACCCATGATGAAAACATGGAAGCACTTAGCAGATGAATTTGTTCGAATTGTACAGCATGAGTCAAATCAATACGACGAGATAAGATTAATTTTTGATCGCTATCAAAAAAATTCTATTAAGGATCAAACTAGAGCTAAACATACAGGTGGTATTAACATCCGTTATCGCATTCATTATGAAACAAATATTGAATCCATACCAATGAAGAAACTACTCTCAAGTATTAAAACAAAAGAAGATCTGACAGAATATCTTGCAACTAATTTAGCTACGTATTTGCGAAGAAAGACAATAAGCTACCTTGATACCGCAATGAATGATGTATAGATATTTTCTAAGCTTTGGGTAGACATTTTAGTTTATTTTAATACATTTTTGGGTTAGGTTTTATTTTCCATAGATTTGCTATCGTTTATCACAATAAATGCATTACAAACATCAATGGTTTTCCAGAAGAATTGTTACATCATAACCATGAAGAAGCAGACACGTTAATTTTGCTCCATGCTTTAGACGTTGCCAAAAATGACCCATTTCAAGAATTGACAATTTGCTCTCCTGACACAGATGTCTTTCTTTTGATGATATACTGCCAGCCATCACTTTGTAATCAGACTATATTCCGAACAGGTTCATTTAAACACTTAATGGGAATGGCAACAGAAACGATTTTTCCGATAATTCTTTTATTATTTTTACAGGGAAAGGGTCGGAAGTCAGAGAAATCAATATTAAGGATGCGTATAAATCAACTGAGACGGAGAAGTCAAAGGCAATTCTTGGCTTTCATGCTTTCACAGGTACTATTTTTTCAATTGTATTACTTTCAATGTTAATTTGGTCATAAAAATAATACCAAGATATATTCATTTTCAGGTTCTGACTTCACATCTACATTTAATGGAAAGTCTAAGAAAACAACATGGGAAATCTTCAGAAACAGCAGTACTGAAACGATTAACTCTTTCAAAAATTTGACAACTCCAACATTTGATTTAGAAGCCAATTTTCGTGGGTTTGAGCTGTTTGTAATTAATTTATATTGCCATAAAAGACCAAGTTCAGTAGATTGATTTATCGAAATTACGTTGGTATTTGTTTTCTAAACATCAACACGAGTCAAATAAACCTCCACCCACTCCTTCTGCATTAAGGAAGAAAATACTTTAAGCAAAGAAACTTTCGCGAACAGAAACTTTCGCGAATGGGAAAATTTGCGAAATTTTTGCATTTAGTGAACATAAACTTTTGCGAATGAGCCTTATTTAAAAACTTTGCGAACATAAACTTTCGCGAATCAATAATTTTCAAGATTTTTGGAAGAATCAATTTTCCTAAGTTATGAGAAATTTTCTTTGGAAATCTTTAAAAGGTACTGTCATATTAACAAGAAAATTAAAACTGGTCAATCGTCAGCTAGTGAAAACATCTATTAAGATCAGCAAAGTCATAAATACAATGTATCAACTTAATATGAGTGAACTATACATAAACTTTCACGCATTGAAAGACAATAAGTTTTTTTCGCGCACATAAACTTTCGCGAATGACCCTCGTCAGAAATTTTCGCGAACATAAACTTTCGCAAATTACGCTAAAATTCGCGAAATTCGCAAAACTTTCTGTTCGCGAAAGTTTCTTCACCTAAAGTACTTGGATCAAATTTTGTTGTTTGTCTTTGGGCACAGTCGCATTCCTCAGAAATGGAAGTTTTGGATCCGAGCAACTATGGTTGGCAACAAACAAATGAAGGAAACCTTTTAGCTGTCTGCTCTGAGCTACCACCGGCTCCTGAGGTGCTGGTCGAATTAAGTCTTTGACGCTGCAAAGGAGCATGTAATACAAAGAGATGTTCATGTGTGAAGGCAGGAATTGTGTGTACAGAATTATGTATGTGCAACAAGTGTGAAAATACAAACAATAACGAAGAATCAGACGAAAGTGAGGTAGAATGTTTTAGCGAAACGGAGGAAAGTGATGATGATCTATATTGATAATGAACAACGTACTGTTATTATTTTCTGTTATTTGATGGTAATAGTTTGACAGTAATTATTTCATGCTTCTCAATGGAGAGCTCATTATGTTTTAAATATTGCTAGTTTTCCCTTTTTCCAATCTAATCTCTATAGTGTTTTTCGCTTGTCTGTCAAAACTGAGTTGTCTGGTCTGCAAATTACTAGAATTGTAGCCATTTGCAAAATCCTTAATCATATTACTGGAAAATTTGGCAAATATTTGAGACAAAGCTGTTTTATAAAAAAACTACAAAATTTTTTTAAAAGCTATTTTCTTCCGTATTTTACAGACCAATAATTAAAATTTTAGATCTGGTCTGTAAAATACACATTTCTCACGTGATTAAGTTGCAATTCCTAGTATTGTTTTAAATCGTAAAGTTACTTTTTGTTATTGATTTTGGTAATCATAGCAACACCCAGTGTTGATTTATTAACATTTTGGTGATTTTTAGAGCGTGTCTTTATAGCTATCGTAGACGTAAGACGTATATATTTTCGCTCTAATAAAAGTTCATGTTTTTTTTTATGTTGTTGATGTTGTTGTTTATTGATATTGGTATCATTGGAATCAGAAAAGATTGGGGAAAAATTGTGTAAATAGTTTGCTTTATTTTGTTATATTATTATCGTTTTGTGAACAAAAACAAACAATTTTCACTTCCACAAAAAACTGAGAAACAAATTTTACAGAAAATATCTTCCGCTTTTTCTACCAACATAACGTTACTATTGTTCGTATTATATTCGCGCAAGTAATAAGTAATAACGACTTCTTAATGAGTGCTGTAAGTGAACGAGTTCATGACGCGTATTGGTACGTTAAGAAAAAAAATAAAAAAAGACCCTCATCAAGTAGTATTTTGAAATACATGAACAATTTATACGGAAAAACATTTTCAATCACAGGAATAAATAACGGAATCAAGTCATTAATTTCAAATGCAGATATACCCCCGACTTCCATTGACATCGAGTTATCTGATCTAAATAAAGAGAACAACTCTAACAATTCTACCCACCAACCCAAATTACCTATACATACGGGTAAAAACACACCTGAAAAAATGAATTTAGCCCCAGACCAGAATGAATTGAACGAACTTGCAAAGCAAGTTGTGAGCCCATTTATGCTACGCAATATGTTTACGGAGTTTTTCACCGAATTTGAAACC
>JANSTP010041122.1:0-14650 GCA_025330745.1 Cladonema radiatum
ATCTCAAGAACGAAAAAATAATTAATTACTTTAATGTCAGAAACTGTCGCTGGAAGAAAGTTTCGCGAATTGAAAAATCCGCGAAATTTTTTGCATTTCACGTGAAGAAACTTTCGCAATTGAGAGATTTAGCTCCATTCTACAGGAAAAAACTTTTGCGGATAGAAAAATATCAAGACAAATTTCTGAATTAAATACCCCATTTATTAATTTTTTAATCAATTTCTGAAAGTTTAAGGATCTATTTTTTTAAAAAAACAATTTCTAAAAATTTTGTGGGTAGAAACTTCCGCGGTGAAGGCATTTTGAAAAAATTTGCAGGAAAAAACTTTCGAGAAAGGGCCAAAAAACCGTGAAGCCGGGAAACTTTCTTCCCGCAAAGTTTCTGACATTAAAGTACGTAAAAAGATTCTTTAGGGGCTTGCCCACATGACCTGAACTTTAAAAAAAAACAAAAAAAATTAAGTATCACACTCCTCTTAAGTTTATGAGTTCAAATAAATTGCTATTTTTAAGTATACTGCACATATAATCTATCAATATAAATATATATTTGGTTACAGTATGTCATCAGAACTCACTGATGTTATTCAATAAAGTAACATCATTAGAAGCCTGAATGAAATCATGTATCATGTATACAAATTTTTAAGTCCGGGTGTTATTATTTAGTTCAAATTTTTAAATAAAAGCAATCCCTATATTTAAGTATTCAAACAAAAATAAAAATGATCATATTAATAAGTTTAAGTATTTCTTGCCAAATCTAATTAATCAATAAAGCCTTTTTGCCGCAATCAACATTGAAAAATTTATATATCTCCATCCTTCAAAAGTCTGAAGTATGCTGCTACCTTCACATTATGTATAAGCATCCACAATTTGCAAATTAATTATATAGATTATAACTAAGAATGTCAATTTCATTAAATTATGATGTGAATATTTTTCAAAATCATGGAAACAACATGTGCGATAAATAAAATATTTACCAAATTAAAAGCGATGACACATTTTTTTATTTATAGTATAAGGTGTCACAAATGACAATTATTGACTGCTACGTCACAAGAGCGATCAATTAAATTGGTCAAATTAAGCAGCAACACATATTTTCATGTTCAAGGTATCACAAATGACCATTAGTGAGTGTTGCGTCATTTTAAAACTTGCCTCAACTTCAACAATTCTTAAAAACTCAAGTGACACCAATATATGTGGAACAATTTGCTCTTTGATGGCATATTTTATTGACGTTTTTATCTCATGATCATGGTATACTGTCTGAAAAAAAATGAGGAGATAAACTATATATAAAGTACCTGAAAAAGCTTGCTACAGTCTCTTTTTTGAGCTTAAAAATGAGGAGACTAACTAGCTAAACCTAAAGCACCGGAGCAACTATAGAAGTCCACCCACACAAAATTGATTTTAGAAAATAGAGCCTACTCAGCCTACTATCTAAAATTTTGTTAAATCTTTTTGGGGGGCATAACCCCCCATGCCCCCTATTCAATTTTTACATTTTTGAGCCTACTAGCCTACTCAGCCTACTTTCAATTTTTATATTATTGAGCCCACTAGCCTACCAAGCCTACTATCAAACTTTTATATTTTTGAGCCTACTCAGCCTACTATGACATAAACTATATTTTTGAGCCTACTCAGCCTACTCAGCCTACTACGATGTAATCTAAATTGAAGACATTACATGGAATCCAACAAACAAAAAAATAAAGAAGACATTACAGCAAATTATCGATGACGATGATATCATAGTAGGCTGGTAGGCTGACTTTTTATTTATTATTTTCTGGTGGGGGGAATTCTATAGTTTAGCCAAAGCACCTATTATATAAACTGAAAATTGTTTAGAAAGAGCTGACTGAGTCTAACTTCTTCCAAGACCAACCAGACAACTTGCAACTTGACCACCTTTTATCTCATAAAAAACACTGAAAAAAAAATAAACAAAATCTTCTCAATATTGTTCTTGCTTGTTCCAAACGCATAAAATAAAGGAAAATATAAATGAAAACTCCATGAGCATAAATAAGCTCACTGCTCTAAAGCTCCAAAAATATTGTGCAGTGTAAGAAAAATGTGATGTGGTCAGCTTCCACTGCTCCATCTTTAAATCTTCCACGAGGCGAGATTTAAAATCAGAATTTCAAAACTTCAAAAGCTGATTACCGGGTTGTCGACTTTCCGATATTGAGGCGCATGGGCGCTCACATACTGAGAAAGACTGAGAAAAAATTTTAACGGATTTCCGAACTTTAATATTGCTACAAAGAAAAAAATAACAATATAAAGGAAGAATTTTTGAAGACGGTGAAAAGAAACTCTCACTTTCGTGAGAGAAAAATGGTAGCAACATTGAAACACGACAAAACCTAGAATTGAAAAAATATGAATCACTCAGTTAATGTGGCAATTTCTGCTCGCAATTTTTAATGGGGAAAATGCTAAATCGAAAGTGAAAATACTCGTTCTCTAAGACGGGGATTGTGTAATTTAATTTTATTAAAAAAGAGAGGTCTTTACATGAGAGGTCTTTTTGACCAATAAAAAGTGCCTAGATGGCATAGGATTAAAAAAGCCAAAATTATCTTCAAAGTAGTTTTTTTGAATAATGGATTTTTATGAGCACAATTTGCCACATTAACATACTCGTAGTGAAGATCTTTTTCGTGTCAACCCGTTGAGGCGTGAATATAATGAATCCGTGATACGGTTATGGCCACTATTACTTTTACAACATTTTATGAGACAGGAAAAACCATTTTAGAAATGGCATGTAGTCAGCATTTTCAAAATTGACATAGAAAATTGTCAAATGGAAATTAATTACAAATGGTACCATGAAGTGATAAAAGCCTACTTTTTCATGCCTGCAAAAAAGATACAAGAGCCAAAAGCTTTCCTTTAATATACATGCTGCCTATGTTACCTGTAAGTATTCATGTGATTGAAAATTCAATCAGTTATATAGATAGCAAGAGAATCATAAAGAATAATAATACTTTAGAGCGTATAAGAGTAGAGTATGACATTTTGATTTCCAAATTTTAAAACAAATTCTTCTAGATTTTGTTGCTGTCAAGCTGAACATTTCAATTTCACGTTCAAATTCACGTTCAAATTTACAGTAAAATTATTCTTAGAAAACTGCAAGTTAATGATTAAAGCCAAGTCTATATTAACCGGTCGTTTGTGGATACGCCAACACTGTTTGCAGAAAAATATTTATTACGAAAAAATGCTTGGTTAGAATTAAGGGGTTTTAAAGAAATTGGGAGTGGCTTCCCCCTGTCTTGGGATTTAATGGTAAAGCAAAATTCAATGGAATTGTAAATATTAAGAAAAATGGCTAAAGTTACCTATCGCTTAATTGTCTTCGAAATATTGCAAGAAGGCACCTTTTTCTAAATGAAGCCATAAAATTATAAGAAGAAAAATTCAAGTGTAAAATTGAAAAATATAGATTGTTTTTTGTTTTCCACACAGGAAAAAGTGAAATTTCTAATTTAAAAAAAAATAATTCTGAAAAGAAGAAAAAATTTCTGCCTCTCAGATAAGAAATAAAATTTTCAAGACTGAAGATTTTTATGTCTAGAAAATGTTGCTATTCTCCACTTTGCAAGAACTTTGCCTCACTTCGTAATACTTGCCCTGTTTTGTAATAATGCTTGACCCACTTTGTGATAACAGAACTGCCCCACTTTGTAATATCACCACCATCAAAACTAATTTGCAGCGATTGCATTAATCCTGGCTACATTCTTATGATTTTAGAGATACAAAAAAATTATTTCCAATGCGTTCTCAGAAAACACAATAATCGTAATTTTCATGGCTCCAACCGCTATTGTTTAATCGCAAGACCTTGTACATAATTGTAATTTGTATTTGCGTCAGCATGGGTGTCAACTTGTTAAAGATCTTACCGAAGTATAGATATATATTTGTAACTAAAATTAAAACTGCTAAGCCCAGGAAATAAGTCTTCTTCATAGATTCCTATATTAGAGAATTAAAAAATGTTTTGACACGACAATGTAAATTATGCTGTTTTTTGCCGTGTAATTCTATTTTCCAACTATTTTGCTTATTGCATATTGTTTCAACATGGATATAATTGCATATTTTATTTGCACATATGTAGGTCCCGTGACTAAGAGCTAATAATAAAGCCGCAAAACAGCGTGGAACGACGCTGAAGCGTTGTATTGGCCTGCTTTCGCAGCCACAGATCGCTGCGCGATCCTATGTCCATATTTATGTTCTAAAATCTCGACGACATGTTTTAGATTATTGGTCTCGTTAACAAGTTTTTTTATATTTTAAGTTATTTCACTTATAAAATCATAGATCGTTGTGATTTTAACATTATTAAATAAGAGATTCCCCTTCTAAAATAAGTATCACACGACGGTGAAGCTTCGTACAAACCTGTTAGCGCAGATTAAGCAAAAGATCGCTACGCAATCCCTGGCTGACAATGCACTATCTGTTTTTATTAAATAAAGAAATTTAAAGATTAGCAGTTGTCATAGCAACCAACTGCCCAAATTGGCCAAACATTCTTTAGAACCATTCTGGGTATATGGTTACTAAAGGCAAAGTACAGGTAAAATTATAAAAAATGTCAAAAATTGACCATTTAATGACGTCATAGTCCGTTGACATAGAAACCAACCGTCAAAATTGGTTTAAAAATTTTCAAAAGCATTTGGGTTTTATTTGTACCAAGTTTAGTTACTAAAGGCACAAAATAAGTAAAGTTATGAACATTTTCGAAAATTGGGATTTTAATGACGTCATATGTCGTTGCTACAGCAGCCAACCGTCAAAATTGGCCTAAAGTGCTCAGAACTATTTGGGGCATAGGTGTACTAAGTTTTATTGCTACAGGCAAAGTACATCTGAAGGTATGGAAAATTTTTCCCATTGCAATTGTTCGCTGCTTTCTGTATGGAAAGTTTCATAGAAATTACGCCAGGAACACTGGAGTGGTTTCTCCCAAAAATGTTTTGACTTTTTCTAATTGGTTTTCTGGTTTTGATTCTGGTTTTAAGCCAATGAGAATCTTGTATTTCGCTTTTGTTTTCCAAATAAAGAAATTGCATGACCATATTTAAACCTCACACTACGCTTTTAATATATATATATCTGAGAAAAATTAAACGAGCTCAGTCCTTTAATCCTTTCCAAACGTACCCTTTAACCTTTAGCTAAAAAATGGATTCATGATGTTAGTTATTTTTGTGGAGTACATACTTATATTAATATATAAGTTTTTGCCTAAAATGATCAGTGTGAAATGAGTTGATTGTTGGGGATAGACTTAAGCTTCTGGAAAGGTTTGCTCAGTTGTTTTGGAGAACTATTTATCGAAAACTTTCTTAATAAAGTGTCACTAAAAGTCACACGAATGAAACATTATATTTTGTTTTAGAATTAACTACTAAACTGCAGGTGGAAAGGGGGTTCAATATCAAAAGTCATTAAAAAGTAACTGTATTCATAATCAAAGAGGTACTCCCAGAATAGCTTGCAGATTTTGCAAATAAAATTTCAATCATTTTTTAAATTGTGCATTACTTTGAATTGAAAATTTTTTTTCTTGAAGGGCTGCGTCAGAAACCTAAAAAATATTCAAGAAATTTATCAATATTGGGACGTGTTGTTTGTTTATTCTGCAGTCAAGTTGTCAAATGTTTCTCGGTTCATAAAGTGTATAAGGCCGAGATTCCGTTCTTCAATATTGGTGAAATGACAGCTGTAAGCTTAGATCCCAGATTCAGTATATTCAAGTAGAGTACAACGTCTTGTAATAAATATTTCAGGAAACCAGGTGCGCATTTTCAATGGTTAAAAAAGTGAGTAAATAGAAATCATGCTTGAAATGTATGAATGAATTTTTGGAGCTGTCAGCTAAAATGTCTTTTAATTATTTGTTTTTGATTGATAATTAATAATGTAATTAATTTTTTTCAAAAAAAGTTTTCCGAGAAAAAAGAGCAAATATTGTTTTATTAAGTGATTTTTACAATTTCCTCAAACTTTCATTTTTTTTGTATTTTTTCCCTTTGAGTATTCTTAACAATAAAGATTACAAAACATAGAAACAATCATTGACACTTGAAGAAAGAAGAAATGTTCAGTATTTTCTTCGTCTAGACTACCATTAGCTATATTATGGATTCAGGATGTCCTGAAATCTTTTTTCTAATTGTTGTATAAGGAAAAAAGAAATACTATAGCACTCTGCTCTACATACAAAACGCAATATATCACGATTCCTAGTATTGTAATGAGCAGAAAACGTAGGAAGAATTATATATATAGTATAATGCAAAAATGCAATTTTGAACTCTTCACAGAGCCGGGAAAGCTTTTGAGCACTCCTGCCCCATGGAAGCCCGCACTGCAAGATGGATTAAGTAGTGTGGGATGAACGAGAAAGAACATAAAATATACATTAAAACAAAAACTAATACAAGGATCAATGAGATTCCTTTGGAATCACATCATTAGGTTGCAAGGCAAGCGGAACAGTATCACATCCTGGCTACCTGGATCAATATAATGTATAATGCAAAAATCCAATTTTGAATTCATTACAGAGCCGAGAAAGGTCTTAAGCATGGGATTAAATATTTAGGTTTTTCATTTACAAATATTTGATTGAAATTGCAAAGCCTCCTATTTTGAAGACTCTCAAACCTTAATTGATTATACAAAGTGTCCCTTGACGTGCCTTGAATGGTTCATGTGATGGCTAAAAATATATAAATTTATTTGCTATATGATCATTTTTTGGGAATTGTTTTTACCAGTATTTGGAGTGTGAGTTCCAAACAAAGTGTAGGCTGAGAAAAAAAAAAGTTTCTTTGAACATAAATCACTGCCTTGGCAAACTCGCAAGATTTTTCATTTTGAAGGTGAAATTGTCATTAGCCTTCTGAAATTTTTGTTATCAAATAAGTAAATAATTAAGTGCAGCTAAATTAGATTTATTTATTACTTATTTATTTGCTATTAAATTATTAACTTCAGAGTGCAAGAACAAAAGGGAAACCAGTAAAAGAAAAAATGAAAGTAATCTTTAGGGGGAGATAGCTGGGGAAGGTATCAACAAACATGTCTGAAAAAGGCAATTTAATTTGTCTTTTTGTACAAGAAAAGAACTTTCAGTCAGTATATCCTTCGAATATTTTTTTTTTTATTTCGCAGTGCTCTCTGAATTGGCAAAAAAGTGCCACAGCAAAATTTTGCCAGTAGTAACTGATAATAGTCTCGGCATTCAGATCAGCATTTGGTGATTGCCGAGATGATATTAGAACGCTAATCTAGCCTAGTAATTGGTCCTGAAATGCAATTTATTTTAAAAATTTTGTTTTCCTGTTACTCAGAAGTGCAACCAGAGATATTGTGAAAAAGTGACCACCAACATCTGGAGGTTGCAATATTTACTATACAGAGCGGATTCTTTTTCCAGTTTCCAAAATATAGAAGACAGAACATCTGATAGCTAAAGATTTTCTTGATCTCACTAATATTAAAGCTTTCCCAATTTATATTTCCCTAAGCAAACGTCTACAGCTGAAATCAAAATGGACTTATCACAATGGACTAAAGTCAAGAACTGAAGTGCTTTAGCGTTGTATGTGAGATCGTGAGATTTTATTCGGCTCTATTATGCAGTAGGTCTTTTCCTGACCTCAAAGTTGTATTTTCCTGTAAGAATGGAAAGAATATTTGACCACGCAAATAACTCAAATGCTAAATTTGTCTCGTGGCTCGCCAAGTCTACCAGTTAATATATACTCAAAAAGAAAAGAAACTTTTAGCTTCTTCTCGATATTAGGAACCAGGTAAAACAGAAATACCAAAAAAGAAAAAACAAAAAAAGTCAACAACATATAATTAATTAAGACAGTTTTTTGAATATAAAAAATCATAACATTTGAATGCAGGATATTTGTATTAGTTCACGTTTTATGACCGTTCGACCTCAGAATTATCAATTTTCAACAATCTGTAGTCAAAAAATGATGTCGTCATCAGCTGCTTTAATGACGTCATTGGATAAATATGGTACATGTTTGTTCAGAATAAGTTGGCCTAATAACATTCTAGGTTTTATTTCTTTACGAGATCCCCCCTCAGTGTTACAGAGCCCCTAAAAAGCACAGTAGTAATCACAGTAGTCAAATCAGAGAAATTTAAACGAAACCCGTAGTGCACGCGGGTTACTTTTATCCCTTTAAATTTGCTAATATTACCTCCCTGACCAATACCTGAGTAATATTGGGTTGAAGCTGCTTGATAGCTGGAAATGTGACCAAATAGCTAGCATTTTGAAATAACCATAGGGTTTGTCCTTACAATTTAATTGTTTTTTTATAAGCTATCGGTACGGAAGATAACCCAAAATTCCAGCTTTAAAGTTTTGAGGAATCTTCTACTTTTTTACTCTACCATATCTTTTTATTTTTATTTACTGTAAAAGAATTAAAAATATCTCAATGTAAAGGATCATTATTTGGGAGAATTGCATGTTGCTCATAGAATGTTTTCCGTATGAACCATGTTTATGAGAACCATATTTTATGCATTTATTATAGCAAGCCCTAAAAAGAATATAATTAAGATTTTTTTTTCTCAAAGATGACAAGAATTGATGAAGGTTGGTCGTAGTTTGGAAGTGAGTTGATAAAAGAATTTATCAAAAGAAAAGATCAGTTACCATGCCATAAAAACGGTGATCAAGCGGTGCCATTTTGGATTTTAAATGTGTCAGCAAATCATAAAGTTTCCTGGTTCGGTGATCCACGGGTTATGCATTCTATAGATATGAGCATTTTATCTTCTAATAAAAGCGTTTGAAGAAATTATTTATCTATTCATCAAAGCTATCCGGTGAGGATGATAAGACTTCACAATGTCCATTTAAAAGATCGCTTTGATTTTGTCAACTATACTGTCCCTGATGCAATCGATCGATGCCCATTGCTACATGACACATTTAATTTAGATCTTTTTTGGGGTATCAAGACCTATTTCAGTGGTACGACGTTCAAAAAAATTTCAAAAATATGAACAATGTATCAAAATAACTCTATATAGATTTTAAAGTACGATATAATGTATATTCTGTGAACTTAAACCTCTTCTTAAGCCACACTGGAACTTAGAAAAGATATTCTCAAAATAGCCCATGAGTTGATTATATACACACTTTTCATAAAGTTTAGATGAAACCAGTAATATACTGGGAGTTGCGCACTTGTCCGACACTTTCTTTTCCAATATATTATCAGTCCAATCAAAAAGTTTCATATTCCCGCAAAATCCATCAACGTATCTTTTGTCCGACAACCATTATTTCCAGAATTTCATTTATCCGACACTTCAAGCTTTTAAACATAGCAAATATGTATTCCTGTATCTTTTTGGTTAATTGAAAATACGGAAGATATGTCACATGGTACCTTGATGAGAATGGGATGAGTTTTGCCTAAGAGAACTTTTATAGCTGAGGATGTAATAGTGAGAACTTATAACATGAATTTTTCCTTATCATTGAATAGGAACCAATGATCTAAATAAAAGAATGCTTTGATAAGAGTTACGAGTCGTTTTCTTTCAAACTCCAAAACATCACTACTGTATTCCCCTGCTTCAGAATGTACTCCCGACACCAAACCTTTTGTATCCAAATCTAAAATTTACTCTGTTTTATTTCTAATCGGGATTCAATTCTAATTATGAGTTTTAACATTATTAAGACAACAGATAAAAAAGAATCTCTCAAACTAGTCTGCATATTTTCATTCTTAGAAAAAGTCTCTTAGAATGCCAGCAGTTGATAATAAACATTAACATTTTGAACGCCGCAAGCCTCTATACAGCGGAAACGAGGGTGGGAAGAGGCGTAGCCCCTTGGCACCAATAGTAAAGCGCCCAAGGCGCCCATTTGAGGCCCAATTTAAAGGAAATTTAATGTCCTTTTCAATGAGACCAAATTCAACCTCTGGGAGGCCTTAGTTGGTTTTCTCCAAAAACAACTTTTTAAGTAATCCTATTTTTCTGAAAATACATGGCGTTCAAAGGGAAATGAGAAATGAGATGTAGGACAAATTGGATGTAGATCAAATGAACTGTCGGACTAAAAATACTTATTTGGACTACTGAAATGTCGGACAAATAAATCGTCGGAATACCGCTACGCACCGGTTTTATCACCTTTTTTAAAAACGGGTATACCACCAGCTTTTTCTACCTCCACGGGGATACGGTACTGAGAATTTAAGCTTTTTCTTAAATTTTCAAAATACTTGTTGAGCAATTCTGAAATATCTTTTTTATCACTAATTATCTCGACATTTTCTTCCAATGTAATTTTAGAAGAGATCAAGATATTTCAATGAAGGCTTTGTCTAATTCTCAAGGCTTCTTGATCTGCCCTGACGTATCTTTTCTTAATGTGCGAAAACTCATCTAAAGCTGTAAGACATACATTTCTAAGTATGTCGAAGTCAGATATCTCAGAAGAAATATTTGAGATTTTATTGTGAAGGGTTTCTCCAAGATTCTCTATAGATACGTTTTTAAGATTACGATAACATATGAACTTTGGCGTTATCTTTTCGAAGGTTAATTTCAAAACTGTCACTATAAGCCTGTCGAAATCAGATGAACCAGTCTCAAGTGTATATGTTTTCTGAAACTACTGATATTGGTTACTCAGGAAAACATCTATACAGGAAGGATGGCTTATTGGTTTAAGCAGTCAAAATCATAATTGCAAACATTATTATCATGAATATAATCACACGTAGCTTTAAAACCTCCAAGTAGTAAGCAATTATCGTAATTTTATAATATAGTGTTTAGACCCTTGCTCATTTCGTGCAAATGTTTCTCAATCAGATTTTTATGCGGGTTGTTGTATGAGCAGCATAAAACCATTTTACTTTTCTGAAATTAATTTCAGCCAATATCAATTCTCCTCGACTGCTAGCAGGCAAAAATATTTGTTTTAATGGGATATTATCTCTTACAAAGAGCATTAATCCAACCACCTCTAGTGGAGTAGGAGAATTCCGCCAAATATAGCCCAAACCTCAAAAAATTTAAAACAAGCAGAAAATTTCCACAATCAATCTTTAATGCATTTCTGTTCACATACCTAAACCCCACTGACCCACAACATGCGGAGCCACTGTTAACATGAAGATTTCTTAACACTATTCAGGTATTGGCTAAAAGTGGATCTCTTCCTTAAAATTTAGCAGCTTATCAGGTTCTTGGAGCACCTCATTGTTAACATTTACAACTGCTAGGCCAACTATGTTATCTGTATTTGATTAGGACATCACTTATTTCCAAATAAAACGGAAAAAATAGGACACGAGGCGTAAAATTTCGCCCCTGTAAACGTTTGTGTTTTGCCTAATTATCTGATATAATTATGAAAATATCAATTTGTATGTGACTATAGGTCGTAATTGAGTTTTGTGGGTTGTGTGCTAAAGTGGTTTGTATGAATACCTTAACCCTTAAATGACCAATCTCGAAATATTCTGGGAACAAGGGTGGCAAGAGGCATACCCTTGTTAGCCATAGTAAACCATCATCAGCGACAGATCCTTGAGACGTGAATTGACTGCTCTTTCTAATAAGATAACAAACAATTTCTAAGAAGCTTTGGTTAATAAGGTACAACATGTTTAAGTGAAAACGTTTTCCCTGAAAAAACACATGTTTCTGAATATGGTTGGGGTGGTAAGGGTTATGTTGGAAAAGAAAAAATTAAAATACCATATTTTCTGCTCCTAAAGTAAGGTCAGTTTGATCAACATCTGAGAAAAAGTTATGTATTGGAGGTTCCGCTCCATCCTAGTTAACCCTTTAAGAACGAGGACGGCAAGAGGAGTATTATATATTATGATATATATTAAAGAAGCATGATGCAATCTGTTTTCCAAAGAAATACTTTCGATTGGATCTGAGGACTGAATTACAAAGATCTTATATTAACCGAAAAAGGGGAGTCACAGAGAACTGTAAAATATTCCAGACAAACTGAAAAATACGCATCATATTGCATGTATGTTACGGCCACCTCAGAGAAACCATGTTGCATTGCAACCTTGTTGCAATACAATCGTATAAGAGGAAATTATTATCAGTCAAAATATAATGGGCATATAAACTAGTGAGATTTATATTTAAAAAATATATATATGTAAACTAATTAAAAATACTTAAACAAAAATGTACACACAAAGAGACATTGGTCACATAAAATCCATGCCATCGTCATTATCTGGACCAACAATGACACCCGACTGGATGAAGAGCATCACAGTCAGCAATATGACCACGTGTTCCCGACGAGTAAGCGTCATCTGCACCACCGATGGCACCCGCCAGATTCAAATGACATGGAAAGACAAAACACGAGAAACTACAAAGAAATCACAAAAATTAATAAAAGCATAGTAAAAATTATTGCTTTACTATATTACAAATTTCTATACAAACTAAGAGACCAGCTCCAACAGGAACAGCGGAGCGTTTTTATAAGTTAGGGGGCTAAAGTTCAGAGTCTAAGGAGGACCCACCATGGTTGCGGCCAACAGGCAAGAAAAATTTTGAAAATTAAGGCCACTAGATTGGCTAAAAGCGCCCTATTTGTAATTAATTTGCTCCAATTGACCATATTTTTACCATATAGGTTAAAACTTATAGTTAAAACAAAACTTATAGGTTAATAAGTTTTACCAAATAAATCTTTTATTGCGACACACATTTTACATATTTTGCAAAGATTAATTTGTTTCTTGAAAGTCTACAATGCAGTAAATGTGTCTTCCGGGTAGACCTTTTTATAATATTCCAGAAAAGACATTTTATCATTCAGACTTATAAGGCCATCTATGTATCTAAACACATAGTAAAAAAGGCAAGCTAATTCAAGGTTTTCTTCAGCTTTCTTTTTAATCCACTTAGACTCATAAAAATAACAAATAGATTTGCGAAAAAAGGAGCAGGATCGGAGCCCATTGGTATTCCAATATCTTGAAGAAATGTTGAATTACCAGTTGCTAATGATGAATTTAACCGCCTGTTATAAAACTTATTTAGTAAATATTATAGAGCGAGGTTTGTTTTTGACCCAAGAAGCTCTACCAAATTTGTTAATGGTCAAATAATTTCGCGACTTTCCACTGAAACAAAAATCTATTATTTCATCTAGAACCTCAATAGGTTTATAGTGGGGTATCTTGATGTAAAGCGTAGATAAATCAAATGTACTAACACATACCGCTTTTGATTGAAAGTTAATCTTGTCAATCGCTTCTGCAACACGTTTATTATTTTGTATGACCCAAAAGCTATTAAAATTATTAAAAAATTTTGTTTTATTATTGTAAGTTTCAATTTGTTTATAAAACATGGAGAAGATTGCAGAAACAATCTTACTTACTTTTTTACTAGCAATAATAAATCTTGATCCAATTGGCTTTTTGGTATCCAATAAGCACATGGAAGTGTATTATTAGCTTCATCAAGGTTTATAGAAATATTTGAAAGAAAATCCTTATGATTTTGTATAATATTGTTAATTGAAGTATTTTTTATTATTTTGTAAGTCGGATTCTCTGCGCCTAGTAAACCAAATTCTCTAAAGAGAAATTTTACATAAAATCTTTTGCAAATAAAAGCTATCTTATTGGTAGCTTTGTCAATCGGGACAAGGACAAAATTTCCTTGTAAGTCTATAAGGCATTTAATGACATTTTCATCTTTTGAAATATCATTGACTTGTTTCGGCTTGCCCGTGCCTTTGGCCTTTCAATTTTAGCTGCCACAATAATAATGACAAAGTCTTTCCATTCGTTAAAACTAGATTTGTCCATTTTTCCTAACGGCGAAAGTCTATTTACATATTCTTCAAGGGTCTTTTTTAATTCATGAAAACAAGAATCCCATTTTGTTTGGACAGGAGGTCCATATTTTGGCCCAAAGTTAAAAAGTTTACGTAGCTTATTGTTTGTAACCATTCTCAAATCACCAGTAACAATATGCCTTTAGAAATCATTTTTATATTATGAATAGTAATCGCAGCTACAGGGTAAAGAGGAATCATCTTCTAGCATTTGTTCAATGTTTAAAGATTCAACGAATTCCTTTTAATTAAATATTTTGGTTCTTAAAGGTTTTGACAGTCTATAACATATACCGGGCAAATTTGATTTCTCTATTCTGAATGGGAATTTCCCAATAGATTCTTTGCCGAGAATGATTTTTTCAAAATTAATGAAATCTAGACCTTTGTAATGAAAGTAGAGAAGAACTTTTTATTACTTTTTTTCTGAGCAGGTCTAGGATGTTTATAGACGACCTTCAATTATGTTCAAAATACATAAATACCATTGATAATATGGAAAGGAATCGTTTCTTTAAAACAAAAACTCTGTAACCACACATTGAATTTTCTAAAGTTTAGATTTAGACAAGGAACATAGCGAGATTCTGATAAAGTTCAAAGCATTTTTTAGGTCATTACTTAGAACTGTTTTGAGAAGAGTTAAAAAACTAGTTACCGTGCTATTTTTATTAAAAGGTC